>JAHWFP010202504.1:0-44585 GCA_023313725.1 Lithobius niger | reverse complement strand
TGCATGGATTGGAATGGATGGTATCAACGGAACGATTAAGACATTCGAAGTTGGCGTAGATGACTGGTGAATGGGTTTTCCCAAATGAGAAATTTAAAGTCGAGATAGTTATCACCAGGCTTCTTGAATTCGAGGGCTTGAGTGGGATTGATATTGATCATTCTTCTTGATGTTTAAAGAGCATCCGCTCCTTACCAAACCCGGCGAAACAGTTTCTGCAGTAGATTTTGTGTTTGAACCTAATTTGCAGCAACGTAAAAGAATTTTGAAGCCCTCAGTACCACAGTAGCCCTTACTACTACAATAGCGAGTGTTGAGTGTCTTCCCATCGCTGATCCCGGGTGAATGTCCATCTTCACCGGCTACATACGACGTTAACAACAAAAGATTGATCGGTTAGCCTGAAAAGTCCTGAGATACCGAAGAGGGTACAAACTTTTGTCATTCATAACACCAATTAGTGTTAAAAACGCTTAAGAGTATAAAGTACGGACGATGCCTTAAAAACTTAAAGCCCTAAGGGAACATCCCAAAAAAACAAGCTGGAGCTTCTTTTACATGTATTAGTACGACACTGATGGCTTACATGTCTTTTTCTAATATCTGTTCGGTCCTTTAGGGGTTTTAGTTTTTTAAGGTTACTTCCGTATTTTATACGCTTAAGCGTTTTTTAATACTAATATCCATTATTTTTTTTCTTGATTACGGAAGAATAACCCAGAAAAGAATACTGTAATCACCATAAAATAATTGTTATTCAAGCTATAAAAATTGAAAATCGGTTCTTTGGTTCGATCTCTAGGTGAGCAAAATTAGCCGAATAAGAAGAACAACAATACTTGTAGTCACATTAAAATAGCATTCAAAAGGCCATAGGCCTTCTTCATACCTTTGTTTTAAGCTTTAAAACCTGAGCATCGGTTCACTGCTTCGATCTTCAGGTGTAGTACAGCTGTTACCGCCCAGAATTTGGGCTAATCATGAACATCGAGCTGAAAACCATGAAATTTGGTACACAAGTCAATTCTTAGATTATAAATGGAGCTAGCGATGGAATCCCTCGAGATATCCCCATAAGGTCCCTACCTGTCCCCACCACACTCATTGAAGTCATTGATCAACAAATTCTTGCTGATCCCGATAAAACTTGAATTAGTACATAACTCATTCTTAGCAGTACAAATGGAACTAGAATTTGGTGATCATCAGTCTCATGGAGGGGACCCAGGGAAACACCGTGGGGTGGGTGTATCTCATGGGGTTCCGTATGTAGTTCGATTTATATTGCAACAATGCATGTTTTTGCACAATCAGCAAGAATTTACTGGTAATTGATGCTTCATAGGGATGCACAGGAGGGGGTGTCGGGGAGGGTGTGGTGGTGTTACATGGGAATCCATGGCTGGTTCAATATCTAATGCTAGGAATGACTGGTGTACTACAATGCATGCTTCCAGTACGATCAACAAGAAATTTTCAGGTATAACCTCATGGAGCGGAAATAGGGGGAAGTACTGAGAGGCCTTGGAGGATTTCACTTGAGTTCAATAGCTAGTTTCATTTGTGCTGCTAACAATGACTTGTTTTATACCAAATTCCATTCTTTTAGCGCTATCTGCAAGAGTATGTTGGACAGGATTCAAGGATGGGGCACAGGGGGGGGGGGGGGGCGTTGTGGTAGCTTGTAGATGAACTCGAGGGGTGCCACAGTTTGTACTAGTATAAATGACTTGTGTACCAAATTTCATGTTTGGTACAAAACACAAAACACACAAAACACACGGTATAATTTAGTGTACAGACCAATACCCCCCCCCCATTAGTGGATCCCAGTTTTGTAAGCTCTAGGCATAAATTCATCCCTTGATCAAAGGGTAACCATTAACGTAATTCGTTTTACAACATTATGTGCTTGGTAAAATTATTTCATTTACGGACTGACCTTTATTTGCTAGTAGGTCGGCAAAATTTTTCTAATTTAGGTCGAGTTACAAATTAGAACTTATTCAGAACATGAATCAAACCAATATCAACTTCAACACTGTAACAGTTCTGAAATAATATTTTTTTTTTCAATTCAAGTCAGTTCATTTTTAAACTTCAGCAAAAATCAGTTTTTACAATGTCAATATTTTTTCAATAATTTCTGCAATTGATTGTCGAATTGGTTTTCTGCAAGCTTTCTTTTACTAGCCAGGACAACGAAAAATTCGATTGTAGGATACTTCTGACGAATTTTCTTGCATGGATTAGTTTTCAGTATCTGACTTAAGAGAGGCAGTCACTATATTGGTTTTTATTCACTGATTACTGCTCATCTTTCAGCTCCATGAGCACTGGTTTTTTCTCAATAGAAAAAAATAGAAAAAGAAAAAGTGGATTAGCAATGGATTATATACGACTACCAATGCGCAAGTCATTTTTTCACTAATAAAGCCTGCCAATTCAAACTACGAAGAACGATGGGACAAAACATTTTTCTGATACTCGGAACAAGTTAAAATGGAAGTCTATCTATGAGGTCAAGATCAATAGATTACAAACATAGGTTAGAACGTACTCGCTCAACAATCAAAACCGTGGTAACGATTAAATGTAAGTACACAGAAACCTAGGACGGCACATTTACAACCCATTACCTGTGTCAAACACTTCAATTAGATTTTAATTTTGCTAGATCTCTTAACTATCTGTGAAAATAGAAAACACAATATTAGATATATAATTCAAAGATCAAGACTTATCAAAGGTCTAATTTAATTGGTTTAAATCTTTTTTGCTTCTCACGATTTTTAGCAAGAGATATTTCAGGACTAGTTTTTTGTTTTGGGTTAGCCCTTGAACTGACATCTGCGTGTTCAGAAACAGAAGCTGTTGGATCAGAATTCATTCCAGCATTCGGGGCCAATGGACTTGTGTGATTTCATCTGTTGGACATGCTATGATTTTCTGATTCAGCTTGAACTATTTTTTTCTTCTCAGAATGTGTATCATGCGAAGAACTTACGTCTTTATTTTTTTAATTAAATTTTTTAGTGGAAGGAATTCATACGTTAGGTAGCGTATGCTTTGGTGACGCGTCGTGATTCCCCCCAATGGATGACGTGACTTCCATATTAGGGGATTTTAAATTTCGCAAGCAATAATTGGACAATGGGAAAGCGATCGACTGTCTACGTGATTTCCTGCTCACGTGATTTTGCGAGCAAACCAGAGCTTGAGTGGAAATATCTGCATTCTTCAAAAAATCTGTGTTCTTTGCAGAGACCCATCGGGATTTATAAATTCGTTAGGGAAACATGCGCAAATTTGACCGATATTAAGTCGTAATTTTAGGCCACTCGCTGTAAGTACTTCAAATTTTATTATTCTCGAGGCACTTGTAAATAGTGTCTTCTTGCCACAAACGTTTAATGGCGGTATAGTCCCTGAGTCCATATTGGTGTATTACACGAAATTCTTCACTCTTTTTGCGCGACGAAGTAGCATTAATTTTATCTTGCTTTATACTGATTTTTTGCTGCAAATTTGGTTTTAGCAAATCCAAACAAGTTCGCACTCCATCCCCAAACATTAATTTTGAGGGCGTTTCATCTGTAACCATGTTACTGCAATTTCTGCTAGCAATATGGAATTCATTTAAAGCGTGCTTAATGCCTTTACCTTCCTTGTGCGCCACTTTGAATGCTTTCTTAAACTCTTGGATGTAAATTTTGCGAAAATGGTTTCGGATAATAGAGCGCTCCTGTTTAAATGTCGGATTCCCCTAGATTTAACAAACGTTTGAAACTCTGCAAACGTCCACTGTGGCCCATTGCCGGTAGCCAGACTGGACGTTTGACCGAATTCTGCCATGTACCATTCGAAAATTTATGACTTTTTCTGCATTATTTTCTTCATGAAGTGTACAACCGGGAATTTACTGTGCACATCCACGATTACAATAAAAGTTAAACCCTCCACTAATTCAAAGTCAGAATGTACGTGGTGAAAGAGGTCTTAATGGATACTCCCAAGTGAGTTTAGGACCAGTAGGTTTTTCACCCTTTAACTCCTGGCAAGCAGTGCGTCGTTTTACTTTAGCTTCTAAATTTGCATTATGCCAGGCCACCTGCATTTTCTACGTGCCAAAGATTTAAGCTTAATTATACCCAAGTGTCCAGCATGTAAGTCCTTAGGTATTCTTGCATGTAAAGTTGCTAGCACGATTACTTTTAACCCCCAAAACAAAGTATTTAATTCAACTGAAATTTCACTTTAACGAAAAATGGATTTGATCTCAGTGTCTTCGAATTTATTTTCCCAGCCATGCTTTACATACCTAAAAACTTTAACTAGCACGACATCCTTGGTAACAGCATTAAATACAGTGTTATTCAATACAGGTAAGGAAACTACGGATTGCTGTAAGAAATTTCATTGTCTGAATCCTCATCAGTATTTTCTAGCGGCGAACGAGACAATATGTCAGGTTTAGATTATATTTTCCTGCCATAGGAATAACAGTTTAACTGAACAGCATAGTGCTGCATGCAACTAGCTGCCATTTGCGGGATACCACTTTATGGACAAAAAATCCAAAGGAGCGCCTTTTGGTCAGTGGCTGAAGTGATTCGAATATAAATATTGGTGAAACTTCGTTACTCCCCACGAGACCCCAAGAGCTTCCTTGTCAAAATGCGAGTATGCCTGCTCTGCTTTAGTAAGCTTTGTAGTGGCAAATGAAATTGGTTTATCTTGCCTGTTAGGAAGGGTAGCATACGGCACACCCCCCTATCCATATATTTGGGGTTGTAATGCACTAAAACGTTAGACGTTTTGAAAATTTTATTTTATTTTATTTAGCATATTGATGTATGAAGTCAAGGAAACTTTGTAACTCTGGAATGTTTCTAGGGTTAGGGGCTTCAGTTACTACCTCAATTACTTCTGGTAAGTATCAGAATCGATTTTATGACCCAGAAATTATAATTCAGTTTTAGCAATTTTACACTTTTTCAAGCCGAGTCAGGCTCCAGAATCTTGTAGGGCTGACAACAATTTTTCAAAACTGCTATAATAATCAGCGCCCTTACCACTAACCAGGATATCATCATAAAATGGTTCACAGTTTTGAATTCCAGATGTAACGCTCACCATTAATTTTTTGAAAGCTACCTGGGATAATAGCCAACCCGAAAGGGCTACGCAAGAATTTAAACAACCCAAGGGGCGTGTTAATGACTAGAGCTTCTTGTGATACTGTATCCAAGTCCATTTGCAATAATGTTTCTTTAAGGTCAATAAGACTGAAAGTATCACTTCCAGAAAGCTTACCAAACAACTCGGCAGCAGTGGGGACTAGGTAATGATCAGTTTCGAGTCGTGGGTTCACAGTTGTTTTGTAGTTGCCTACAATACGAATTTCTCTATTCGCTTTATGCACCACCATGATGGGCATGGCCCTGTTACTTGTATTAACAGGTTCCAAGACCCCCCATTGCTACCAGACGTTTGATTTCAGCATTAACTTTCTCTTTAAGTGCAAGTGGTACAGGACTTAATTTTCTGTAAACTGGGACTGCATCAGTTTGAGCTTTAATATTTGAAACAGCCCCACCCCACCTGAAACAGTTCCTGAAATTTTGCCGTCAAAGCCTCTGGTGTAATAGCTGTTCTATTAAATATTGCCGCTAGTTCTTGCTGATGTTTTTTGATGTTACTCAAACCCAAAGGATAGAACTGCTTTAGGTCAAAATCACAAATTGTTATCCTGTTCCACCCTTTGACTTATTGTCACTTCCACCTTAATTAGACCCAACACTTTTTTAACTTGCCCAGACTAAGATTTTACAGTGATATTGGATTTCATAATTTTACAATCTCTAAATTGAGTTTGGTACCATCTAAGAGGTAAGATGGTGGCGTCACAGCTACAATCAGCTTCTAGCAGTAATTTGACACCATTGATATTACAATCTACTGTATACCTCGCTACCCGAAGCACATTAATGCTCAGTGTGTTGTGCTCTAGGTAATCTGTAGATTCGCTACAACTTTCACTCTCAGAAGAATTATCAACTACCGAGCTACACTACGAATCGTCATTTTGTTGTAACAAATGAGCGTTGTTTTTCTTATAGCCATAATTGTGCTTTATGCTACTACTTTGTTTAGGACGTGGGTTAAACGAGGAGTTTACAGTTGTAAAGCGAAGGAGTTTACAGTTCAAGCAACTTAAACATTTCACAAACCGCTTTTAAATGGCCTTTTTCATGACACCGGCCACAGGTGTATTCCTTAAAACGAAAATGGCTTTTTCCGTTATCTTTGGAGCCACAACAAAAACAAATATCTCTATGAATTGAGGAGGCCAGCTTAGCTTCATATCTATTTCTATGCTTGGCTTGAGCTAGAAAGTTAACAGTGTTTGTACCAGATTTTAGTTCGAACTGATTTAAATAAGCTGCTTCTGAGGGCTAACTTGACAGTATCTTTTAAGTCAAACGTTTTCTTGATTAATTCATGCTGCAGTGTAGGACTGTTACCCCAACTACTCTATCGTGAATAATTTCTTCTTTAACGACACAGTGATGTCGTCATAATCGCAATGCTTAGTTAGCTGCTTAAGAGCATCAACATACTTAGCCACTGACTCATTATTTTCAGAAATAGTATTAGGTTTTGGTTCAACAGATGTTTCAACAGCTTAAATGTCATACTTAATGGTTTCAACCATAAGAGGATCGATATTACGAACTATTTGTTGGAACATATCATCCCCAACACTAGCCAAAAGTACATCACAACGGTCAGAATCTTTATTTTCTTTGCCTTATGAAAATTTTAAATCTAAAAATATACATTGTCCAAGAATGCCGTCTTGAATCAAATGCCTGAAACAAACCATTAGGTTTGACGACTTCAGCTTCAAAACCAGACATCATTACTGAAAGATAATCACAAAGCTAAATTATTTTTTGCCAAAAAACCTTTTATTTGACAAAATTTAATTTGCACTAGTTTTTACCTAAACTTGTTACGGCGATCTATCGGATTTTTTAGGATTTTAAATAGCACATTTTACTCACAAATAACGATCAAATTTACAGCTTAAGCTTATTTAATAGCCTACTTTCCTTCAAATATCAAGCATAATAAGCAATTACCATTAAACTTGTTTATACAAGCAATTAACCATGACACTTGTTTTTACAACATGTAAGCAATTAACCATTAATCTTGCCAGTACAAGCAGTTAACCATTAAACTTGTTTAAACACTTTCTAATGGAAATTTACTTCACTATACGTCTATAAGTTTCAATTTGCAGCATTAAATTTACCAGATTACTAGGTCTAAACACACTAGCTTTAAATGTCTAATTAGGCAGTTCTCAACACACATACCTAGAAAAACAACACAAGAAGCACTGAGCCCTCGAGCAGCAAAGCAACTAAGCTATTAGCTTATCAACAAGAAATAAAGTTTGACACGCTTTAGAACTTACAAGGTTTTCTTGTTCATAGCAATTTTTAATGCAATAACTTAAGTCAGGTTGCGATCATTTCATCACCCCATACTAGTATGGTCTAGTAGAAAATGTCGCAATGCGTCCCATTGATACAACTTTCAAACCTAATTGCAAAACTAGCTATTACAACAAAATAGACTGGAAATTACTAGGCTACAGGGAAATTCTAGCATTAAACCATTAGCCATAAACTGCATCAACACCATCACAAATGAAACGCACTTTTGAACAAGACTGTTTAAATCCATCCCCTAGCAGAATGACTATTATTATTTGCCAAATTTAGTAATAAAAAATGATCTTACATAAAACGTGGAGCCAGAAGATCGAAGTAGCAAGGGGGACTTTTAAACGTAACTAAATAATGAAAAGTAAGCCTCATCGCCAATTGATATGTATTTACCATTACATACGTTTGTTGCCCTAAGTGGCCACTCACCCTAACCTAACGAAAGGGAAAGAACAAGGTGTTGACTGCGATAACGAGTGGTGTTTAATAAGTATGCACAAGCTTATATTACATTGCATTGGTCACATGATCATAAGTGATGGTTAACATGATTGGTTACATGACCTGGCTAAACAGCAGGTAGACCTCAAGATAGCAAATCAGCAAGCTATAACTACCAGGCTATATACAACGAGCAACTGTGTGCAAGAAAGGTGCACGCAGTATAATTTAGTGTACAGGCCACTTTCGCCTAAGAAAGTATACAATACCTTAGAATTTTTGGATTATGTTCTCATAATGCTCTTTTCATTCTTGAGATTTTAGGTTGATTACATTCGGCCAGCTTGGTAAACCAAGTGCGCAAGCGCTCACCCCTTCTATTAAAAGCTCTTGCCACGAAAGCATCGCATCTGTTTTTCTCTCTCGATTTGTTCAGAAGGTGACTCAAGAGGGGAGGTAGGGTGGCATTAGATATTGTATATTTTCTTAGGCAAAAGAAACAAATGTCAGCCGGCCTGTGGTGAGGGACCGGCAAATTTATGTTTCTGGCTGCTACTAGAAAATATGCAATACCTGTGAATTTTTGCATTCACAGTTGACCTCGTCAAATATGTGGCGGGCACCATTCTTGACGGGTACCCTAGGGTTCGAAAGCTGACATCCCCTGGAGTCGCAGACTCTCTGAACTTTGTTCTAGGAGTCTTTTCATGACCATTTTAAGTGATAGCATTTTTTTTGGATGAAATTTCGGAGGAGGATTTGAGATTAATAATCCCAATGTGGGGTTAAAATGGAAGATGGAAATGGCTTTATTTTATATATTTTTTTGAAAGGAAGAAAAATTCTTCAACTCAGAGGGGAAAGAGGGATTCGTCATAAACTTAGAACAAGACATGAAACGATTGCCACTTTGACTGAAGTGGATCCAAGATGTCTTGACTTCAAACTGAGTGATTGATAGACTGATCAGTTGATTGAAGATTGGTGCAATCATTGAGTCCTCCTTTTCCCTGTGTGGTGCATTCCACTGTGTGGCATTTCACGTTGTGTGTGGGATCTTGCATAGTGATTTCCATCGTGTGAAGCTTTTCTTGTGTGGAGCAACCCCTGGAATCAACGAGGAGGGAGCTACGGTGATTTGTCCATTTCTGCGACGAAACGACCAAGTTTGCAATGTGGGCGAGTGTGGGTGACCGGCAGTTGCCCTTGTCATGACGAAAGATACTTGCATCAACCTGTGGTGGAGGTAGTTGGCGTCTATCGTGCCAGAATGGTCTTTCGATGTTGAAACAGCAAAGCACCAACAAAAGACGCAGGTGGTGGCAGAGTGTCGATCAACTGCGTGAATCAACGGGGAGGGAGCTACGGTGACTTGTCCACTTCTGAGATGGAACTGTGATACGAGTGTGGGCAACCGGCAGTTATTTTTGTCGCAACGAGGGAAGCTTGTTTTAACCTGCAATGAGGGAAGTTTGTTTTAACCTGCAGTGAAGGTGGATAGCATCATTTGCATAGGAGCTGTTGGGTTGGAGACCAGTATTCATGGAGCCGTTGCGCCAGCGAAAAAAAGGCAGGCAACTGCATCGATGTCTTGCCTGCTGCAATGGAGACCAGGGACCGAACACGAGCATTCTGCTTGGTTAGCAAAAGTTGACGGCGGATTTGCTGATGATGGTGAACAGCCTCACCCAGTCTAGACAGCGTAAAATTTCGTTGCTCATAGGGTGAGATGTGGGTACACCCTGGGGGTTAACAGGTTGGGAGCTACGACGACTTGTTCCTTTTAACAGTGTAGGTTGTTAATGGCATTTTCCGGCGAGGTCTTTTGATGATGTCTTTGCTGAGGTGAGAGGTGACCATGTAACGAGTGGAGGCTACTTGCAATACTTGCTTCTTCCCCATGAGTTTTTGGTGAGAAGAACTGGGTTGTGTCTTTTCCTCTGAATTCGTATGGGACGAGGGTTTGGTTGTCTTCGAGGAATGGTAGGGCGGGTGGCTGGGTGTTTAATGACAGTTCGTTCAGAGAGCCACGCCAACTATGGTAGGTGAATTCCGTGAAAAGATACCCACAAGGAGTTGCTTGCTTCAAATGAAGACGAACGGAGTTGATTGATTAATTCGGAGACTAGAGTATCGTTCGTTACTAGAATTAACTGTAAACGAAGACGAGAGTACAGCTGTTTAACTTCTCCATATTTTTATGTGAAGTTAATAATTCAATGCGGTTTGATAAAAACCGAAAAAGCAGGAAAATGGCAGTAAGAAGGTTGTCTTCAATTCAGGGAGGCGTCTTTCCTGCCGGGTGTAGTTCCAACAAAGGAAGCTGGCATCTCTCTAAAGGATTGGTGAAGAAAATCGTTTGCATTAGTTCAGGGTGGTGTCTTTCCTGCCGGGCGTGAGTGCCACGAAAGGGGTTTGAACTAGAAGGCAGGTGACGAAAGAAGCTCGCTTTTATCAGTAGACGTAGCAGGCAGACAGGACGAAAGGGTAATGTATTTTAAACCAGACACCCGGACATGTTCCTGCCAAATGCTGTCTCCAACCAAATCCAGGCGTCGTGGTGAAATTCTGTATCGTTCTGGGAGTTGTCGCTCCAATCAGCGAAAAGGGAGTGCACTGGGTGGAAAACGACGAACAAGTGGCGTGTTTTCGTCATCGATTAGACACGATGTCTTGTTCCTTTCCAACGGTGTCTGCTCCTTCAACCACCGAACCCAAGCGTGGTGGTGAACGGCAGTTTCCGTCGAGGAGTCGGCGCTCTAATCGACGAAAGAGAGCTTTTGGCGGAATGCGATGAAATAGTCATGTGTTTTCGCTGTTACTCAGCCACAATGTCTTGTGCCTTCAAACAGTGTTCGCCCATTCAGCCACTGAGTCCAGGCGTGGTGATGAACGGCAGTGCCCAACGAGTAGTCGGAGCTCCAATCGGGAGTCTCATTCTTTTTTAAAAATTAACCGAAATGAAAGAAAAGAGCCCAACATTCGATGATGGTTGTTTTAGTTGTGGTGTGGTGCGGGGTTGCTCAGACTGCTGTCGATATTATAGAGGCAAACAGTAGGCAAAGTAATTCGTACTGGAGCAGCCATCCTGGTGTCAGCTGCAAAGAGACAAACCGATGATGACGTCTTTCTTGCAGTGGTGCCCGGGGTTGCCCAGACTGTTGCCCACATTATAGAGGTTAACAGTCGGCGAGGTAATTCGTGCTGAATTAGCCAATTAGGCTGCAGCCAGGAAAGAGGTGAACTGGACGGTGGTCTGGAGCGGTGTTGTAGCAGTTGTGTTGATTCGGTCATCAGCGGCAGACTGAAATGAAATGGCAGACGAAGGAGGCGGTAGATCACACTGTTTGTTCGGCAGCTTGTGCAGCTTGGCATGAGGCAAGGTTAGCGGCTCCATGATTGGAGACCAACAGTGCCATCAGAGTGAATGGCAGACCCATCGAAGGGCAGAAGAAGCGTCTTTCTGGGCTTCTTTTGTGGTCTTGGGCATGGCTGCTGGGATTTTCCCTTGTGGCTGGGGGAGAAAGTGTTTCCCATTCCGTGATTTCCGTTGTCCAGGTATTGATTGGAAAGTTACGCCGGGTTTTAGCTGGCAAAGGGTCGGATTGCAGAAGATGAAGTGAATTCCAGTTCAATCGAGTTTCGTCTGGTTCCGGAATAACTGGAACCGAGAGAAGAGGATGAGATGATGCAGGGTTTAATGAGACGTTGAGAAAACGAATGGGTGGAAGTGCCTTTCGTGCTGAATTTCCCAGCATGGCTATAGTCGCAAAAGAGGCCAAATGGGCTGGAACTGCTCACGATAAGGTGGTCGAACCTGGCAGGATGGACAACAAATGGACCTCGTCAGTTTGTAAACGGGCAGCGGATGATTGAGCGATGATGTTGCTAGCAGTTCGTTGCGTCTTTTGTGTAGAATTCGTCACCTAGCAAACGATAATTTGACTGGACTCATTATAACGTTGCTATTCTTAGGTCTGAATGGTTGATGACGTGTTTTTCGTGCTCAAGTCACTACTGTAATAATGGTGACGAAAGAGTGTAGGCAGACTGGAATTGCTCAAGAACAGGTGGTCGTAGTAAGGCTGGTGGTCGACGATGTTGAGTATTTCGTGCTGAGCTTCCCACCATGGCAGGGGCCACAAAGGGGGTAGAAGACTGGAACAGCTCAAACTATGGTTGCCGAATCCAGGGCAGGCGCTGGTGAAGTTGTCACATTCGTGCTGAATCTGGCATCTAGATAGTGGCCACGAAAGAGGTGAGACATGACTGTATCTGCGCATGATAGGGTGGCTGATTCCATGCCAGCGGTCGATGATGTTAAGTCTTTCATGTTAAATCTGGCATCAAGATAGTGGCCATGAAAGAGGCGAGACTTGACTGGAACGGCTTATGATAAGGTTGCTGAAATCACGGCAGCCCAATTGACAGATGTGGCAGGAAGCAAGCTTGCATCATTGCAGGGGGTATAGTATCCGCGAAAGAGGTTGTGATGTCAATGACGGAACACGAAAGAAGTTTGCATCAACTCATGAAGACGCCGGTGGAACATTCGTCGGTGAAAGAGAGCATTAGGAGGA
Source organism: Lithobius niger (assembly GCA_023313725.1). Taxonomy (NCBI): domain Eukaryota; kingdom Metazoa; phylum Arthropoda; class Chilopoda; order Lithobiomorpha; family Lithobiidae; genus Lithobius; species Lithobius niger. Next base: position 32,041 of record JAHWFP010202504.1, on the reverse strand, counting down.
AAATGACAAAAGGAAGACGTGACGATAGGTTTGCTGGTTATGGTCACAAAAGGGAATGATTTGGGGGAGAAATACGGAGTCTTTTGTTTGGGCTCCTGAAGATGGGAGATGATACAAAGTTTGCATCGATCCAGGGCAGCCGTCTTTCGTGCAAGATGTCGCAATCACGAAAGAAAGAGATGAATAGAAGATGGGTGACGAAACAACTAGCAGCAGTGCTGCGAGGCGTTTTTCGTGTTGATGTGAGTGTTGCGAAAGAAGATGGAGCTGCAGGATCGAAAGTAGCTGGATTTTGTGAAGTCAAACAAGCCGAACCATGAAAGAGACGAGACGATTGCCGTGGATTGGAGCCATCGGAGATTCTTGTTGTTGCCAAAGCAATGGTGAGGGGAATAAATACATCAAGGTCAGAGGATGAAGTCTACCGGCCGGGCGGAAACAGGTCCCAAAGAGAGGAAGGGAATCGCCAGGCAGCTGCAGGATGAAAGAGGCGGAGAGGAACTGGGCCAATACAGATGCTATGCGAAACCCAAGCCGAGGCAGAGCAGCGGCAGGCCCATGGACTGAAGGCAGTAGTGGGATGCCAACGCAGGTAGTGAGCGAGGTTCAGCTTGATGGTCAATGAAAGAAGCAAAGGGACGAAGTGACCATGCAACATGGCCGCTTGAAAACAAAAGATATGATTCTTTCGTGGCAAGCTCTTTTAATAGGAGGGGTGAGCACATGTACACTTGGGTTACCAAGCTGACCGGATCCAACCAACCTAAAGTCTTAAGTATGAAAAGAGCATAACGAGAACGTAATGCAAAATTCACAGGTACTGTACTTTTTCTAGCTGCAACAAAAAACACTAAGCTCGTGAACATGGACCTACCCGTAGTTGATTCTACCTAGGCAGAGTAGCGATCGTGTTGAATAACCTTGGTTGCAGCTAGTTCCCTCAGCCGTTTAGTTTTAAGTTATTCGACTGGCTAATGAAAATATTCGGTAATTCGGCTAACATTAATATGACAGCAAAGCATTTATTAAGGGTATGTAGGTTTTGTTTTATGCCATACTAAGTTTTAAGTAGGTCAGCAAAATTTTTAACACTAAAAATCAATTATTAATTTATTTATTGAAATGACGAAAAGAGCAATAAATGAAAATGTCAAATGCCCAAAATATTTTGGGCATTTGCAGCAAAGGAAGCATCATTTTTGTATAAAAGATAACAGCATGGTTCAAGTCATTCCAGTTGGTAAAGAAAACAAATTCAAATAACAATATTATATGCAATTATAAAAATTAAGTGTATCCTTCTAGCAGGGAGTTGGAGACACGTGACCATACCAAGCCGGCAGTTCCGTGGGTGGGGAGTGCGAAGTTTTTACTTGAGATTCGTATTTAGAAGGTACAAGATATTGAGTGACACCCTGTTCACCAAAAACGAAATCGAATCATGACTGAGTGGGGAATTTAACCAAACAAAAATTACTGATCGGCTGGTCAGCATTATTTTAGGCAGCGGCTGGTTAATAGCTAGCCTAGCAAAAATGAGGCGAACATTCGGCTGACTTATATCTGACGGCGGTGTCGGCAATCCGTGGCAGCTGCGGGTACTAGCGGTAGCTACGTCAGGTAATTCATGATAATTTTGATCATGATGGAGCAGCTGAATCAGACGAATTTAACTGTCGGGATATCAAGCCTACCCATGTTGATAGGGCCACCCACACTGGTCATGCTAAAGTAGTGGCACCTGTAGAGTTTTAGGGACCCTCCCAATCTGGAGCAAGAAATTTTTATTGCCTAGGCACTGCTCATATCAATATATTGACCCATGCTTTGCAGGGAAGCCAACCTGTCAAGAGAGAGTTGGTGCTTTGTGTCAGCCAGATGGCCAACACTCATGGTGTGCCAACTTATGCAAGAATTTAGTCAGTTAGCATGGCTAGTTTAGACCAGAGAGGGTATCTGGCTAGCAAATAGTCACAGACTGGGCCTAAGAGTCAAGTCAATACAGGGCAGACAACTGTGAATGAAAAGAATGTTACAAGCCACATAGAAACTGATTAATAGACGAAAAAGGATTAATAGCCTTTTGTGAGCATATGTTGGATCTGTGAAACACAAGAACATAAGAATTTTCGTTGTCTCGAGAACCAAAAAAAAAAGCCAAAAGGTCGTTAACGTGGCTAAACCAAGTTACAGCCGGAAATACCCTGATTTGGTGACAAAAGCTGTATTGCAGAAAGGAACGATGAAGGGTTTTTTTTTTGCACCAAATGGTAAACTTTTTAAAGGGCTACATGATGAAACTAAGTAGGGAAATGTTCTTTTAATAAATCTTCAAGAAGCAGGAGATAAAGAAACAATTTCTTCAATCACTTTTGGTGCTTCAGAACGAACTTGCAGGCAAAGGGTACGAAATGGCACAGGGATTATTTAATAACATTTATTTACGCAGTTGACGAGTTGACGTTTCTTTCTTGATGATGTTCTGTTTAAAGAATGTGGATCCATTAGCACACCTCATTTCCCCATTTTGTACTTTGCCAAAGATTTCATATCTGGTCTCCTTATCCTGCAGGAATTTTGCTGCCTGCCACAAAACCTGCCACAATATTTGGCAACACACATTTCGAATTTTTGAGCAACTGCAAACTTCGACTCTTTCCTAAGAGCATTTTTTTTTCTCCACAGAAAATACATATATCCCCAACAACTATATCCGAAGCGCACAGAAACTTTATTTTGAAAAGGAAGGTAAGGCTTCATCTCTTTGTCATTTACAAAGTCTTACAAATTTTAACTTCAGCTTCAACACTGAATCGTTCCTCTTCCACATACTTATCATTAGAGTGAGTTGGATTTTACACTGGTTACAATTCTTGCTGAGGTGCCCACTTTTTTGACATTAGTGACAAAATGCATTCTTAAATTTACATGTATTTGCAATGTACTCCCCTAAGGAAAATAAAAATAAAATATTTACACCGATTGACTCGATGTTGTGGATTAGCTCCAGATGTGTCCATCTACCACAACAATCTCTTCTTCTACCACAACAGTAATGCGATTTATGGGTTTGTTAGGGGAAAACGCCATTCCCTAACAGCTGCTTCAGTAGCTTGGAATAATTCAAATGCCCTTTTAAATATTAAGTTTTTTTGCAGATAAATCTTCTTTTCGATTGCAGGATTGTGCAAACGCTGAAGGTTTCATTTACAAATCCCTTATATTGACTTCTACGAGCCAAATTCCTTCATTCAGTTGCAAATACTGCAATAGACCCCCGTCCATTTAATTTTTGTTTTAAATATCTGAACCGATCTGCAATCATAGTTTAAGATAATACTGCTGGCCCTTTACAGTCACTAGTGTTGCTATGTTACAGTTTTCACCAATTTTATTTGCTTTAATGAACTGTTGTAATTTCTCTAAGTTGCTGTCAGTATTCTCCAATTCATCTTTAAACTCTCCAACATATAATTCCTTCACTGTAACAGGATAAATTATTTTTAGCTGTAGTTGTCCCTCCCAGTAGAGAGAAAAATACTCTCTACTAGAACACTGGAGCACTCCAGAGTGAACTTGATCTTGACTCACCACTAGTCATGCACACGATCACTAACAGCTTGTCTCAAATCCGCAATTCAGTTCCAGCCCATTTCGTTCCCAATTTGTAATACCTTGGCAAACATACTCTTAATAAATATTCAGGCACTATTGTTATTACCTTCAGTTATGTTTTCTTCTACTTAATTTATACACGTATTTGCACGTGTTGCTACTTGAACAGCTGATTGAGGAATGACCTAGAACACTAGCCAGTTAATTAGTTTTGGTAGCACCATCTAGTATTACCGTTAAAAATAAATTGTCATACGGAAATCAGTTCATACATTTCAGTTTCTATCATTTTCATGCCATATGCAAGATTTATTGGAAATTTTAAAGATGATCGTTCGGCTAATTTTGTGGCAATTGTAAGCGATATAAGTTTGATATCATCATGGGTACATATATTAATACCCATGACATCACAGGTTGACTTATTTGAAAAATGCAAAACTTTTCATGGTGACATGATTCATTTTACCAAAAAATTGTTTTTCTCTCAAGGTGAATTTGAATATGCAAATTGCAGTATAAGATGAGCTTCACCCGACTCTCCTAACAATTATCAAGAATTTTTGATCATGTCGAACAAAATTATTTTGACTCTTCGTTAATGCTGAGGTGTGACTGTAAAATCAAGAACATAATATTATTACATAACAAAATTGTAAATAGTGCGATAATTATTAATATTGCAATTTTAAAACTAATAAAGTTTAAAAGTTTAATTTTTTGATGGAGTTTTAACAAAATAATTGTCCCCACTCACCTTGCCAATTCCAAACAGAAACCAACAGCAGCTTTCTGCAAAAAGCAATACTATCAAATATTTTCAGGAAGGAAGGATGTAACAATCAGTGACCTGCAACACGTTGGTTATTTGTGCCCGATACTTAAATTGATTTAGTTTTAATTTAGTCCAACAATAAAATACGCATACAAATAACTAGAGAAAATAATCTGAGGGATGGGCGAAAGGTCAACAATACACAGGTTAAAACGTATGGAAGAAATTTTACAAGAAGAAAAGTTGGAAAAAATCCAGTGGAATATTTTAGTGACACGTGGGTGAAGTAGAGCATAGGATCTTCTCTTCATGTGCACTGACAGGCTGTTTGTCTGTCCGTCTATCTCCAGGATAACATTTAAACGTATTATCCAATTCATTTCAAATTGTTTAACTCCTTTCTATGGCCTACAGACCACATCCAAAACACAACAATTTTTATAATCATTATTCACGAAAATTAATCTGAATTACTTTACAACTAAAATACTACAATCATAAAACGACATCTAAAAGCACGCGCGTTAAGACAAGTGAAAGGAATATTCCACTCTCACACCAACTGTAGCAGGCCAAACCATACAAATTGGTATTTTATGTTCTCGACGGAATTCTCATGTCACACACATAAAAATATAGCAGCCAAGTGTCGTAAAATGGCATCAATGCATTCCCATAAATCATTCACTGTACAGCTACGCATCTTCAGCTATCCGCATGTACTGCTATGATTGGCTGATATTCCGGGGGAAATGACTAAACGCATGCTTCATTGATTTTTCGGCAGTACATGCTGAAACGAGGCAACCTTAGCAACTTGAAGATGATATAGTCAACATATGAAGACTTGTTGGAATACAACGGTATTTAATTTAGCTTTCTATATTTTGTGTTTACCCTTCATTTAATTTCGATAGTCTTGTATTAACTTATACAAGTCTAAAAATAAATTGAAAGCAACATGAAACTTGATTCATTCTCTTTCATATTTTCTCAATGTTACCACCCAACTTGTTGATGCAACAAGTTATAGGAAACTTATGATAATGCAAGAAAGACCAAACCAAACTATCTTGGGACTGAAGTAGTTTTGTGAACTGTAGACTCATGACCCCTTCCTCCTCCAAGAATTGGCCAGTTCCCCACTCCCATTTTAATGAAGTACTTGATTAAAGAAGCTGGAGAATTGCCTTTTCGATTTAAGTACCTCTACATAAACGAAATGTTTTTATATTCGTGGTTAAGAATAAATTTCATACCGATAAGAAGTTTTATACTGAGCAGTTAAAATGTGGGGTAACGCACGCAAAAATATGAAGACCAATTACGTACATAATACCTTAGCCTAACTTTTTAAATTCAAACGATTTATGGCTGCTCGTGCCCTCCAGATAGAACCACCTCTATAGTGCTATCATTTGAATTCAACCTTTGTGATTTCTGGCAGATTTTCTGCCAAATTCCACCTGCCCGTTTTCCCCAAAAAAGCTAACTCGCCTTATTTCGCCTTCCAAAATCTCAGGCGTTATTCAACTGCGGTAGAAATCGCTACTAATTGTTGGAAACGTTTATCTAGGGCTCAGTCATGAAGGAAATAACAGGATGGGAAGGCAAATGAATTTGGTAATGAATTGAAACTAACCATTAAAGAGTAAGGTCTACCGTTTACAAAGAAAAACCTCCAGTATCATTAATTTCATGTAAGGTGGCTGTAGTTACACGGCTCCCATGTTAAATGCCGCAGCCACAGCAACACCAATTTCAAATTATGTAAAGACCTGACTTAGTGCAAAGATAAGGGAGTGATATGGGGAAGAGGCTCTCGAAATTCGGGGTTGCAGCTTAACCAGGTGTTCGCGAAGTGGCATGTAAGTGAAAGAAGAAAGCTGTTAACGGATAGGCACGCCAATACATTCGTTATTTGAATCCATAATTAGACATCCGGCCGTATTTTGGCCAGCAATACAGTACTCCACTGAAGGTTTTTATACCAATGACCAGTAAACAACGTAGAGAGTGGGAAAGTAAATTGCTGACAACACAGAGCATAAACCAAGCAGATGAGCCACAGAAAATGAATGCAGAAGATGTGGCTAAAGAACCACGCAGAATACACATCAAGGAAAACTGAGTAAGACTGACGTTTATAAATAAATAAATAAATTAATAAATAAATAAATTTGTTGCAAAGACAACCGGAATAGCAAGGAACTGTCGATTGCTAACAGCCATCCGAGATTAAAGCTAAAAGTCACAGATTACAAAATGTTTAAAAGTTTAAAATGAAGACAAATGGCAGGGCAGCAGAGGAAGGGTCGATGGAATTTGGTTAGAGTCACGAATGCTTTACCGCCAAGGTTATACCTACCAGGGACACAATGGTCCCCGATGGCATCGCTAAACGTGAGAAACAAGTGAGGGGAAACGCCAGGAATCATTGTCACTAATTTTTATCTACATATATAATAGGCAGCAGCGGCCGAGTACACCGGCCTCACCATCCCGTCGCACAAGCAAGTACCCCACCCTGTAGTGCCATCTTTTGACGGGATTCGCCTTCAAATTCTCGTTGGGACACTTTTCCAACGTCTTCGAACAGATGGCGCTACTTAACAAACCTGCTATGTCGCCGTCTGTAGACGTCCTTGGACTACAAGTTCGGGTTATAACACTTTTTCCAAAGTCTTCGAAGAGATGGCACCACTTACCAGACCTGCTGCACCGCTATTTGGATAATATTTTGTCGTATTATTGTGGCACCAAAGCGGCAACAAAGATTTAGTCGCATGGAATGTGTCATTGTCGGGGTTTGAGCTAAAAAAAAACAACCCATGTCTACTAAACCAGACAACTTTAAACCAAACGAAGATAGGTTCGTAATTTCGAGGCCCCCTATTGGCCTCGAAATTGGCAGCCTGATACGATGGAAAGGATTGGCAGCCTGATATTTCCTAAATGCTCACTTCCAGAAAGGAGTTGAATTGTTTTTAAGTGGGCTGCTACAATCGTTACTTGCAATAATTTCGCAATGCGTGGTACTGAGGTCAATTGTTTCAAAGGATTAACTTAAACAAGGGATTACTTGCTTACTTAATGCTGGATTTCTCATTGATGGTTTTTTAGCCTACAGTCAAACATTAGCATGCGACTTTTCCGGGGCTGAACCAAAGGGGAAATGTTACGGGGGCCACGTTTTCGGAGGGGGATGGGGAGGAGAGCGGGGCAAACATGTGTGGGGGTCAATGCGCGGCACCGAAGTGAATTCTTTCAAAAGATTAACTTAAACATGGAATTACTTGCTTACTGAATGCTGGGGGACACGTATGTGTGTCCTAGAGGGGGCAGGAGTGTGGGGATTGGGGGTTAAAGTAATTGTGGGGGGTGTATGTGATATATTTTGATAAATTTAAAACCAAAGACCAAACACATGAGCTGCCGGAGTGACGCGGAGAGATATTCAGAGCCCTACACTATGGGAGTGCATGAAGGGGGTGCGTCGGGGGGGGGGGGGGGCAGCAGGGACATGGGGGTGCGGATGGGGGAGTGGGGGTTTCATACCTGGCAAATACTTCGTAAAATTTCTCTGAACAGACTCAATGTGACTTATACTCTTTATTAAATGCGGAGACCAGACTGGACTTGCATATTCCAGTATAGGCCTAACAAATACAATGAAATTATCTGAAATACAATGAAATTACAATGGAATTATCTGCCAAGCAGTCTTGACAATGTTACTGCAGTTAATTTCGCTCTTAAGATTACTTGTAAACCAACCTCCAAGTCTTTGACTTCGGTGACATGGTCGAGCACTGTACCCTCAATTATATATTGCAACTCCATATTTTTTGATCCAAAGTGGAAGGCTTTACATTTGGGGCCTGATAGGGATAATTTCCATTTTTGAGACCAATTTGGATGAGGACAATGCTGTATGATCCACCTCATCTGTTATGGTATTAAAGAATTTCACATCATCAGCAAACTTAGGGGTCATAATGGTTGAACTTTTAGTTTTTAAATCACTAGTATAGATAAGGAGCAATAGTAGGCCCAACAATGATCCCTGTGGAACACCACTAGTAACCATACTTTCAGTAGAAATTTATGCTCCTACACACACTTGTGGTCTATTCGAAAGATAGTTGTTTATCCATTTAAGGCTGTGGCCACCAATATCGTAGGCTGCTAGTTTAGAGCTTAATTTTTGATATGGTATAAAATCAAATGCCTTCCCAAAGTAAATCAATGTAACATTCGTAGAATTTCCACATTCCATAGATTATGTCCAATCGTCAAGACAACAGAGTAATTGTAGAACAGTAGATCTCCGCTGTACGAAACCAAATTGATCATTTGATAACAGCCCAAAAGATGTAAGAAAGTCCATTATCCGTTTTTTTATAACTCGTTTCAATAATCCGACATGGTACGCAAGTTAATGACATAGGTCTATAATTTGGGTCGGCACCATTACCCTCTTTGAAGATAGGGATCACACCTGCTTTTTTCCAATGTTTTGGAAGTTTTGCCAGATAGTAATGATTTATTTAGGGTTATAGATAAGGGTAAACAAAGTTTTTCCACATATTTTTTGTAAAGAAATGATGAGAACCCATATGATCCAACAGCTTTACTATCGTTGAAGCACCCAAGAATGAACTCAATATTTACCATAGTGATGGAATTTGGTTCAAATAGTTTAAAATTGATAGCAGATTCTGTGAAGTGAGCCTCAATATGTATTATTTTATCACTTGTAGTAAAATGTTTTGGAAATAGGGAATTTAAGGTCGCTTGATTTATCATGGTCAACAGTTGAAAATTTATCATTATGATGAAATGGAGGCAGATACTGTCTGCGACCCGTTTTCCCTTTGGTATGTTTAAATAAGGCTGCTGGAGTGCCTCAGAAATAATTCTACGCTCTTGTTTAATTTCATGGGCCTTAATAGTATTTGATAATAAGTTACTACAATATTTATATTGTGTAAATTGACTTATCCCTATTATTATTCTTATGCTTATTATTCTCCAAAGTTTTTTCTTCTGATTTAGTAATTTTTCCACATCTTTGGGAGGACTAATTTTACCATTATTACTCTCAGTTTCAGAATAACTGTTTTTCATTACTAATTTTGATAGCATGTTATGAAATGTATTCCATGAGACCTCTACCTCTGTTTTCTCTGTTATTATTTTGGACTAATCTACATTTTTAAGGTCCTCCCGTAAGGCATCAAAATTAACAAACCCAACAGATTTATGTTCTTTAGGATTTACTTTAAAATTTCCCACATTTATATTAAATGCAATCATTCAGTGATCACTGTTACTAAAATGTTCCATTACATTAACATCGTACACAAGATGAGTTTCATCAACAAGAATTAAATCTAAAATGTTGTCACCTCGCATTGGTTTTTGCGACAAGTTGTTCGAATCCAAGTTTGGAAACATTATCTAGAAACAGCTGCTGATAGGACCTTGTTGCTCTGAGGGAGAACTAATTTATATGAGACATGTTAAAATCTCCCACTATAATACTGGAGACGCATGTGTTTACCCTAAGGAACTGATTCATTTTTATAATGTTATTCTCAACCGTGCCATTGGGTATATACCCCAATACAATTCTAAGCATATTTGGACATAAATTAATACTAAGCGCCTCAATTTCACCAGCCAATTTCCAGACAGCACAAGTTAATTAATTTTCTACAAAAATTGCTAACCCCCTCCCCTACCCCTCCCGCATTTGAACCTCTATTCCTTCGAATATAGACTGTATGGTAACCACCAACGAACACTGAGTCTGTTACAGTATTGACCAAACAGGTTTCAACTGTGAAAACAATACCATAGTCATCTGTTAAAAGTAGAAGTTGCAGTTCTGGAAATTTTAATTTTAGATTTCTAGCATTAATGTACAATAACGCAATAACGGTTTTGGCAAACATTACGCATATTACTCTCTACTAGTTTCCCAGATTTATGCTAGACTTATGACTGCAACAGATGATGGCATCGATGATACAGTTTTTACCAATTTTCGACAGATGTAAAACATCTGATGCCAACAAATCTCTTCTTTCCAATATTGCGTTCCATAAGGAATAGAAACTCATATTTTCTACCTTACATTGAATCATGATAAGCCCCTTCGAAACAGATAATGCAAAATGGAATAAAAAAATGTTTACACAACCAGTGCTTGGCAGTAAGAGAATTGTTAAAATAATATATTGTAATTGCGTAGCTCAGTTTTATAAAGTTCATTTATAAAGTTTAAACCAGCTATACTATTTTAGATTCTGGTTGGCCACTCCGCGCGGATTTTTTGACAATGGATTGATCACGCCTGGTAAATATTTCTCTTCGAGCAGACGAACCAACATGGCGACCGTATCTCTCGCTTCATCGCTTTCCCGACGTGGAAAACCTCTGAATTCACAAGCTAGGGAGATTGTTTGCAATGTTTTCAAATACATGGAGGCTCAGGACACAACACGGATGCTGAAACAACAAATTTAAGAGACCAGCTTTGCCACTGGAAAATCTCAAGAGAACGGTAAGCGTGTCTTGTCACTAGGAAAGGAAACACCGATACCCAACTCTGGCCAAAACTACGAAATGACGATTAGGCCTAACGCTGCAGACGACGCCGCCACGGCCAAGCACGTCGAAAGCTGAAGCGCGCAGAGAAATTGCCAAGCTTGCTCGCCCTTTGCAGCTATGATTCCGATTTATATCGAACGTCCAGTAAATGTTGCTCTACGTTGTAGTTCTTCGGTAAGTTAATTGCGTAGCTACAACCACAGTTTGTTTACTTGGCCGAGATGTGGGCCAACGAACATCACAGCCGACAGATGCAATGGCACGGCAAGGAAAAAAGTTACGTGGCCACCTCATGCCACCGGGAAGAGATCGACGTATGATATTATTGCATGCTGGCTCTAACGAAAAGGATTTGTAAATAGTGCTCAACTTCTTTTCATTAGAAAACTAAGACTGGGGATTACCCTGAAGAAATGAACGGCGAGTGTTTTAAAAACTGGTTAAAAACTACTAACCAATATTCCGGTCAACTTGGTGATCGTGATGGACAACGTTCCGTGTCATTCAGTTCGACTCGACAAGGCAGCAACAAGCAACAGCAATAAAGCAGAGAGTATTTCGTGGCTCGAAAAACAAAATTCCGTACCACTGCGAGCTGAATCTCATCGAGTTAATTTGGGCCCAAGTTAAAGACGAAATAAGAGCATCCAACACAAAATGTAAAATTGTAGACGGCAAAACATTAACAACTACTGTGGTAGCCAATGTAACCCATGGTGATTGGCAGAAATGCTTTAACCACGTGGTAATTTTGTACCACTTCAACAATCTCCCTAGCCAATGACGAAAACTGCCCATTTAGAGCTCTCACAACGAGCCGTCAAACATTTCGAAACAATTACCCGTAATTTATGCAATAAAAACAACACGCTATCCCCTAGACCACTACACAATTTTTATATTATCAGTTTTGGAATAATAAAACATAAGGCCTACTCCTGATTTATTCTTGACATTCTTTTGGCCCTGTCATGAACGGAGATTTCCCCAGTTACGAAAGTCCAGGCATTTGCAATTTTCCAGTGTGGAGCCTCCAACAAGCCATGCAGCTCCTCCCCCCCCCCCACGTAGTTAACCCTCAAGGAATGCTTAAATCAAAAATCGGGTACGTTTACTTCCTTCAGCATTATAAAGAAAAAATATTCTGAAACAATAAATAAAACGTAAATAAAATAAAATGAAATAAAACAAAATAAAAATATCATCGTCCAAAGAGTACTACCAATTTTCGTAGATGCTAACTTAAACAAATTTTTGTGAGCCTAGCACATGCAGGAACTCGGTGCGTGTACAAAGATCCAGTCACCACCAATGTTAGTGCATATGGGTGACAGGCGATTGCAAACGATCATAAATACAGCTATTTAGAATGGCCAACCAGAACCTAAAATAGTATAAATCAAGGTGTGTGTGACGTATTGTGCTGCTGAAGTCCAATAAAAAGTCGTAATACCACCCAAAACAAAAATTGATATAAGGAAAGCCATAAATACATTAAAAATATCCTTAAAAACTGTGATAGGCTATCTTGCCAAAAATATACACTATTTAATGAAATTATTTAGAGAGCAGGTTTAATTTTTTTACGTATGCCTTTATTAGTAGATTAATGAATTAACATAAAACTTATGAAACTTATGAGTTATGAAACTTTAACGTGCTAATTCCAGAAAACGCAAAAAAAGAAAATGTCCAGCTACCCGAAGAAAAAATAGTCCCCATCATGAGGGTGAGAATCTAACAGATCGCTGGAGGGGTGTGCGTGTATGTGTGTGCGCGCGTATCTGTGTGCAATAGAGAGATACTGAAAATAGACATTCATACTACAACTAATGTAAAAAACACGGCTAACCTTGGAAACTCCTTGCATTCACTTCAACCAACCCCCAGTTTGCGGACACTAGATAATTAGCCAATCATCTTCAAGTTTACATTAATTTATGCAAATAAGCCAACGTCATTATATTTCCACCTTTCAGAATGAAGGGAACCATTAATTAAGCTCACTTCAGCTGGCACATCTCAAATGATCTAAAATTCCTGGTGGTAAGTTAGTCTTTCGAGACAGCCTGTACATGCTATTGAACTGTGCTGACTTTATTAGTTGTTATTGAACTGTGCTGACTTTATTAGTTGTTATTGAACTGTGCTGACTTTATTAGTTGTTAAACTGAGTCTGTTCACCTTGCGTCGTTATGACTGTAAGTGTTTGACCTTTGAAAGTTTAAGTTTAGTATGTAGATTGTAGACCTTACATCCTTTTGGCATTTAGGCTTTTTACTTGTGCTCTCTTTCATGGCATGCGATAGTTTTATTTATTTTTTGCTATGAACGTGTTTTGAATTTTTTTCTCATTTGATAACGGCCCCAATCTGGGAGATGAAACGTTGTGAAGTTTAATTTAAAGTTAAAACCTTGAAATAGACTCCTGTCCTTTTAATTTTTTGTAATATCTGAACCGCTCTGCAATCATAATTCGTTTAATATAATACTGCTGGCCCAATACAGTCACTGGTGTTGCTGTGTTACCGTTTTCACCAATTTTATTCACTACAATGAACTCTTCCAATCTCTCTAAGTTGCTGTCAGTATTCTTCAATTCTTATTTAAACTCCTCAACTTATATAATTCCTGCACTGTAACAGGATAAATCATTTTAGCTATGATTTTCCCTCCCAGTAGACAGAAAAATTTTTTGTGAGGAGGACTCCAGTGTGAACATGACCTTGATACTGAAATGTATCAACTGATTTGCGTATGACAATTTACTTGAATGTTAACACTGAATGGCAATACCCAAGTAATTAACCTGGCTCGTGTTCTCGGCTATTCCTCAATCAGCTGTTGAAGTAGCAATACGTGTAAATACGTGTATACATTTAGTTGAAGATAACATAACTGGGGGTGCCTGAATTAATAGTATGTTTGTATGTATTTCGAGGTATTAGAAGTAGGCAACGAAATGGGCTGGGCCTGAATTATGGAATTCTGAATAAAAATTAGTTACAGAGTTTAAGCTAAGCTGTTAGTGGTGACAGCTTAGCTTAAACTGTGTAACTCATTTTTTTTTCAGAATTCCATAAAGCAGCCCATTTCGTTGCCTACTTCTAATACCTCGAAGTAGATACAAACATACTATTAATTCAGGCACCTCCAGTTATGTTATCCTCTACTAAAGTTATACACGTATTTACACGCATTTCTACTTCAACAGCTGATTGAGGAATAGCCGAGAACACGAGCCAGGTTAATTACTTGGGAATTACCATTTAGTGTTAACATTCAAGCAAATTGTCATACGGAAAACAGTCGATACATTTCAGTTTCTACCAATTTTATGCCGTAAGTACAGATTTAGTTGAAATTATAAAGATGATCATTCGGCTGATTCTGTGGCCATTTGTAAGTGATAAAAGTGTGATATCAGCACGGGTACATTCATTAATACCCATGACATCGGTACTTGACTCATTTGAAAAATGCAAGGCGTTTCATAGTGACATAATTCCATTTCCAAAAAAATTATTTTTTCGCTCATGGTGAATATGGATGCACAAATTGCAGTATAAGATGACCTCCACCCGACTCTGCTCACAATTATTAAAAATTTAGGTTTACATCGAACAATATTATTTTGATTCTTTGTTAATGCTGAGGTGTAACTATAAAATCAAGATCATAAATTTGCGTAACGATATTGTAAATAGTGAAATAAATATTAATATTGCAATTTTAAAACTAATAACCTTTAAATGTTTAATTTCTTTTTGGTGTTTTAACAATACAATTGTCCCCACTCACCCTGCCAACTCCAACCAGAAACCAACTGCAGATTTATGCAAAAAACAATACTATCAAATATTTTCAGATATTTGACTCTATGAAGGAAGGGAGGATGTAAAAATAGGTGCCCAGCAACACGTTCATTATTTGTGCCCGATACTTACACTGATTTAGCTCTGATTTAGTCCAACAATAAAATACACATACGAAGAACTGCATGCTAAGACCAGCAGAAAAAATCAAGGGGATGGGCGAAAGGGACAACAATACACAGGTTAAAACGTATGGCAGAAGATCTACAAGAAAAAAGTTGAAAAAAGTCCAGTGGGATATTTTAGTGACGCGTGGATGAAGTAGAGCAAAGGATCTTATCGTCATGTGCCGTAACTGTGTGTCTCCAGTATAACTTATCAACACATTATCCAATTCATTTCCAATTCCTTAAATACCTTCTATGGCCTATAGCCCACATCCAGAACACAACGATTTTTTAAAATCATTATTCACGAAAATTATTCTGAATTAATTTAGGACAAAATTACTTCACTCATAAAACAACAAATAAAAAGCATGCGAGTTAAGACCAATGAAACAAACATTCCATCCTCACAACAATTGTAGCAAGCCAAACCATACAAAATTGACATAGCAGCCAAGTGTCGTAAAATGGCAACAACGCATTCGCATAAATCATTCACTACGCAACTACGCATCGTCAGCAATCCTCGTGTACTGCTAAGGTGGGCTGATATTCGCAAATAATGACCAACATAAAAACGCATGCTTCATCGATTTTTTGGCAGTGCGTGTTGAAACGTGGCAACATATCAACTTGAAGATAACATAGAGAACATATAACGACTTGTTGGAATATAACGATATTGCATTAAGCTTTCTGTGTTTTGTGTTCAACCTTCATTTCATTTCGATAGTCAAGTATTAACTAGTACAAATTTAAAAATCAATTGAAAGCAACGTGAAACTCGATTCGTTCTCTTCCATATTTTCTCAATGTTACCTTCCAACTGCTTGCTATATCACTTGTTGATGCAACAAGTTATAGGAAAATTATGCTTATGCTAAAAATACCAAACCGAACTACCTTGTTCCCTCGGACGCTTTTCCAACTCTGCGTCTAAGGTTACACGCTTTTTGGCAAGCCTCGTGGGATGGACAGGATGGCAATAAATTACGAGCTATTAAAGGCACTGTTGAGGAATGGCACTCGGCGTGTCGCCGCAGTCGCCGTGAGGAGGTGGTGTTGGCCCGTTTGTGCATTGGTCACACTCGACTTACTCACTGTTTCCTTTTGCGGGGGGGTTGACCCTCCTGAATGTTATTGGTGTCGGCGGCCACTTACGGTCCGGCACTTCCTTGTTGATTGTTGCCATCTTGATGGTTTTCGTCGTCGTTTCCATCTTCCGCATGACATTGTGCGTCAATTGGGCGATAAGTCTGTCCTCCTGTCCGGTGTTTTTCAATTTTTGTAGGAGGTACAGATGTATGACAAGATTTAGGTTAGGGGTTTGAATAATATCTCTGTAATGTGTGGTGCAGTGGTAACCCGGACCACTGCACTGTGACTGAGGTTGGCGCTAATGACCAAGCTGTCGACGCGCCATTAAGCCTCATTCCCTCCCCCCCCCCAAAACTATCTTGGAAACTGAAGTAGGTTTGTGAATGTAGACCTCATGACCCCTTCCTCCTCCAAGAACTGGCCAGCTCCCAACTCCCATTTTAATGAAGTGCTTGATTAAAGAAGCTTGAGAATTGTTTTTTTCGATTTAAGTACCCCTATACAAACGAAATATTTTTATACTCGTGACTAAGACTAAATTTCATACCGATAAAAAGGTGTATAATAAGTAGTTTAAATGTGGGGTAACACACACAAAAAAAATTTGACCAATTACGTAATTAATACCTAAGCCTAACGTTGGACCTAAGTTAAAAATTCAGAAAATTTATGGCTGCTTCTGCCCTCCAGAAAGGACTTCCTACCCAGGTGCTATCATTTGAATTCAACTTTTGTGATTTCTACCAGGTTTTCTACCAAATTCCATCTGCCAAAAAATCGATAAGTTAGCCTTAAATGTTCTTAGAGACTCAACGACGGTGCAAACCGTTTTCGTCCGCAAACACAATGATATTGATGGAGAGATTGTCCGATTTTTCGAAGGACTACATCTGGTTAAATTTCACTGGATAGGTGGACATCAATGTGTGAAGCTCGTTCTCAATATCCTAATAATATTAGATTTAACACTCGTCAAACCAAAACCCAAAGATAGCACAGCATCGACAAGCCCCTTTGTTAAACCCATCATTTTCTTCATGAAAATTTTTAACTTTAATCACGGTTCCTTTCCTCTTAACAGTGTGCTCCTCTGGAAGTGGGATGTACTACGAGGCAGGCATTGGTTCGTACCTCGTGCCACATGTGGGATACTACCCACCTGCATCCGCATTCTGTAAACACATCGATGCCCTTCTGTATCTTTGCATGGGCCTCGTCCAGTACACTTTCTAAGTCATTTGAGCAGCTAATATCGAAGTAACGTGGGCAGAATCCAGTCCTAATAACCTCCGTTTCACGATTCACGTCTACAACGAGGAAGATATATACTCTGCAGTTAACGAGCTGTTCAAGGTAAATTGAAGTCAGGGTACATATCGCCTGGCGTGCAGCTATCAGAAACGAAATTGGATCCCTAATGACTAATCCTTCGTTTTCGTCTGACAAAACCTGCCTACGCATGCGATGGTCCAACTTTTCCCTGCCGGAGTGGTGCAACATTTTCCTGCATGAATTGCAACCTGTTGATTTTCATTAATGGTCGCTGAAGCCACCACATTATTCCCGTTAGAGTCGGTGATGAGTACGGAAGCAGTTCCACAGCTGATGGTGAGATGCGAACATTCCAACATAGTACACACTGACAAACTATGTTTTAGGACTCCTTTTCGAATCTAAGAACAACAGATCAAAAACGAATTATCAAGTCTCTATATATATAGCATAGATGAACTCTTTATATATAGGAAAAAAATTTACACTACTACATAAATAGTTACCTCATCACTCCAACTGCTAAATTTACTGTCATAACCCTTCCACTTAACCAAGTAACTGATCTTATTTCCCACCTTCCGGGTCTTTCACACATTCTCCACCAAAACATGACCAGCACACTTGTCTTTTGCAACTCCCGATCGTTAAAATATGACCGGGGTTGTCTTTATTACTTTACAGTACCTATAGTCTAAATTTCGTAGGTACAGTTCTGCAGGTAGCTCTTAATGAACACCCCTTTGACTTGTGATATCCGTACTTTATCTCCGACTTTGAATTTACTCGATTTTATTTGTTTAAGAAGGGGCTGTTTTGATTGCTTAACTTTACCATCTTTCACGTCTTTAGACCTTGCCTTGATGGTGCTGTGTATGGAACTGTTGTACTTATCTAACAGAGAAGGAAGCAGACATATCCATTTATAACTTACTACCTATACTGGTGAATTCATGCCACATCAAAGCGTCTGCGTGAACTCTTCAACCACCTTCGCCTTTGACTCAGAGTAAGTTTGGCAGTGGCTGATGCCCAGTCTTTTCGTGGGAGTAGAGAAGGTGGATTGAAAAATTCCATCTCTTCGTCGGATTGTACCAGTCGAGACTGAGTAGAAATCAGCAATATTGATATGGCGTCGGTAACATTATTCACAAACTTTGATGTAATCATTCTGTTCTGCTTACGCGAACTTGCTGTACACATGTATCTGGGTGAGCAGGCACTTGTACCCTTTGTTGTTCATCTTGACTAAATTTATGTGCGTTAGGTCGTCAATGAATGAGGCATTTGTCTTATGCCTAGGGTAACGTTTGTGTTCTGGTTTGTGAGTTCTTTGGCTAGGGTGTCCATTTAAGCATGTCATTTATTATTTACCATTTATTATTACTAATCTTTTGTTTCCATACAGAGTTTTATCATTTATTAATACTTATATTATTTATTGCCCTATCGCAAAACAGCCACACAGCAGCAGCCGCCATCTCTCTCAACCCCATAGTGATAAGGAAGAAGTTGATTTTCTTGGTGGTTGAAGCTAACTCCTCACCTTCTTTGTGTCTGTTGGCTAAATCATTACTTTCGGTGTACGCCATGTTTTCTGAATGCTTCATCGAGAGCATTGATACCCACATCTCCTATAGCTAAGCTCTTGCTCAATTTCGTACCAGGTCTGCTATCTAGCTCCATGGAAATGCTGACCTTCGGCACACCCAAGCAAATAAGCAAATCCATGACATCGAGTGCTCGAATTAGATATTTAGTAGAAAAAAGTTATTTACGAGACACGCTGCAACTAGAACTGCTACCAACTGATCACTCGAGTATGTTTACTACTAAGGAGAGCCTCACTGACTCCACTTTCGGTATTAAGTATGATTCTTTGACTAAACGGTACAAGATAGTTTCCTCTGACGTAGATTTCATAGAAGATGATGGGTAGTGGAGAAAAAATCTATAGGGATACTGACGAGTTGTGGTTGCTGATCAATGTTAAAAACCCTCATAAACCATCTCACGATCACCCCAGTCGGTTCGATTATTACGACATTCTAGGAAAATCAACACCATGTACACAGACAATGATCCCTCGTGTAATAGATTGAAATCGAGTGCACGTTAAGAGTATGCAATTTTCATTGAAATGGTGTTTGGCAAGGAGAATGGACTGCAGTAGCTGACTCAGCACGGATACGGTGTAGATTCTAAAGACCCAAACGAACTTTGCAAAACACTGAAACTGATCAGAGCTGTGAGGGATGCAGGTAATACTGGTCCGGACGAAGAGTTTGTGCATATTTACGAAGATTTGAAAGCGTTAACGTTAACATTAGGAAGCGTTCATGCACAGAACGATACCTTTAGCACAAACGTGCGTTAATATTTAACAAGTATGAATTGGAAGTGTACCGAACAGTATTCAGGAATCTTACAGGGATGTTAGCTACACCGACATAATTGATCATTGGGTGTATTTAGTGACAGTAATGAGAATTTTTTTTTTGATCAGCAGAATAGCATTCGTTCAATTTGCACATGACGGCTTTTTTCTAAATAACTATTTCAATTCAACTAAAATAACCTTGAAACGGCACATTCCCACCTAGGAAGCTCTGATTACAGCCTAACTTGTCGAGAGGACAGACAAAAGGATCCCCAGAATAAGAACAACAACAACAAATTGTCCATTTGGTCTTCCTCTGGATCCGAATGGCAGGGCCAAATTTCAAAATTTGTGGCTTGTTGACAGGCCGTGACTAGTCAAGGCTAGATACCAAATTTAGTTTAAAACTGTTCACTTTTGATGGTATTATGAGCTCTCAAAGTTAAGAGTTTATCACATAGACCCTTGGCTGAACCGTACTAACACTGGCTATCGCTAGCATTATTATAGCAATGAAACAAAGGGAATCGACCTATTTAGCACAAGTTTCAAATCAAACCGTGCCTTTTTTTCTTATTTTGCAAACATGAAAACTGTATACGTCAAACAGGATCCGTATATTCAAAAATGGTGCGAAGAAACCCCTGAAAAAATCACAGAACCGAATTTCAATCAGAAAATTACTCCTGTTTTGAATTCGTCGTAGTTGCGTGATTTTATAATAATTCAATGCTTAGCAATTATAAAAAAAAAACTTACTGCTCCTCCCTGCTTCTGTCAAGAACCTAACACGTTTTTTGAGATCATCTGACATTCCAGATCCACAAAAAAAGACTCGTTATTATCTACGTCAAAAGGCAAATCCATTTTAATTAAAGTAGCAAATTCCCATGAAAAAAAAATGGAAAGTTGAACACATGTTCATAAAAAGTCTGTTATAGCATTAACCAATGACTAAAAGTAATTATCTTACAATGGTTAAACTCGCTGACTTTATTTCATAATAATATAACGTTAAGTTGAGTTATAAAAGGCTTTACAAAGCTCAGATTAGAGAGTAATGTCATTATTCTGAACGGAGAAAGTTGACCATGCCACATATACAAATGGTGTAATCTTTTACTGGTTAAGAAGAGAATGTAGTAATTTCCCTGAAGCAAAGGTTAGGTAAGCATAACCAAATTATTACGGGCTGGTCAGAAGCATTTGCCAATACTCAATAACAAAAATTGTATTTAGGGCTGTAGACTAAAAGGATTCACATAAACCCTTTTACCCCACACCCTCCTAAAAAAATTAGAAGGTACAAAATTTCACGATAAAAATTCAAGGAAAAAGAAACAGAATTAAATTTTGTTGGCTCGAAAACTGGAATTTTTTTTTCAAATAAAACCATGAGTTGTTTGGGACAATTTTGAGTAAATGTTTTCACCATTTTTCACCTTTCGATAGTTTGTAAAAATAACTGTTTCTCTTTGTGGCAGAAATTGTAGTGGGTGTTGCTTGAAATTGTGAACGTTGTATATAAGTAATACCATTAGTCGATTTAGATCAAACTGGGTAACCAATAAGAAGACCAACAAGAACAATTACATTAACATTAAAATAGCCTTCAAAAGGCGCTAGGTCTTGTTCATATCTACGTTTTAAGCTATTTTTAGTTTTTGTTTTATTGGTTTGATGTCCAGGTCAGGGCAAAGCGATCAAACAGCAACATTAGCAACAAAACAACAACAACAACGAATGGCCATGCTTTGGAGGCCGAACGGTTTGATTGTTGTCAATAAAATTTTTAATGCAGCCAAATAGTTAGGACACAAACCAAAATGCAGAATTTCGTTAGTCTTTGTCATTTGTGGAGGAAACCATAGTGTTTCAAAGTTCGAAGTTTAATATGGAAGTTTAAGCGGTGGCGTAAATAACATCACTATAGAGGTCCGTGATGAACTACAACCATTCTGAGGAATTTGATAAGGCACTATGAACAACAACTCGAAATAGGTGAAATAGGTCGAGTCCTAATAGGCAGTGCATCGATTTTGTAATGCTCTGCGCATTCACTAAAGCTATATGAAACACGTGTTGACGTCACTGGAGTGAACAAAGCGATAAGGCTAATATGATTGAAAAGTAATGTGTTGGTACGTTCGTTAATATTATCAACACCATTAGCAACACACATTCGCTTCCTCCCACACTCACCGTTCTTTTTTAATCAGCATCGAATTATCAACATTAGAAGGAAACAAACCGTTTCATTTCGCTCATCAACAACAACAAACTTTCAATCAAAATGAAAGTTTCGAAATTGTTATTCTACCATATTTAGCAAAGGCATCAGTGTTTTCTCTGTGACAGAATTTGAACTGTGTTTTTCTTGCTTGAGAACTGGGTATTTTATCCCCGAAACGTCATGTTTAGTGTATGCTGGGCACATTTAGGCTGATCCTCCTTAAAAAATAACAATGTGTTTGATCATAATCTGAGAATGTTAGCGAACCCAACATTTTTTCTAGATGCAGCACACACTTACTATGCCTAGTGAAGCCGTCATATTTTATACCTTAACTTTTCCCATTTTTGTGCATGCGCACGAATCAAGGTTTGTCTTTTGTCCCGTCAACCTATTATCTTTCAAAAATGGTAGCCTAACAAGCTTGGAAAGTTTTTTCCGGCAGGTATCCAATGATACCGAGCATGTTTTTTTTAAGTAGATGCATTTTAGCAGTGCTTACGTAACGTCATGCAAAGTTTCTTTGTGAGTAAGACTCGCTAGTTTTTAACTTCTAGAATAAAACTTCTCCGGTATGAAAATGAAAGTCTTGTTAGTCGATAAAATAGTGCATAATTTATTTTCGTTTACATTTTCGATGTTGAAATGACGATAACACAAAACTCAGATCGATTCAGTTAGCCGTTTTGGAGTCAGTGGCAAAAAACAGCCTTGTTTTATGACGAAGGACTATTATATTAATGTATTTTAAATTATTATCGTATTATTGATTCGAAAGAAGTAAACGACGCTTTAGTTTCCAATACGCCGTAGTCAACACAGATGAAAATAAAAAAAAAATCACCGGTGTATTGCGAGACAAACTGGCATTTTCTTTCAATTCACTGAAGTACGATTTCAGACTACAACTGGTTGCGTGGTACAATATCGTTTCCAGGTTCTTTGTTGCAGCATTACACTGACTTTACCTTAAGTTGCACGCAATTTTATTCAAAGGTTATCGACCAACTTAAGGTAACTGGGTCTCCATTTTTACATCAACAGAATAGCTGAAATAGCTGAGCGTGCTACCAAGAAGAAGGTCAAATAGCCACGTCCCAACACACAGAGAGAATAAACAACTTTTACAAGCACAGCTGACTGGTAAGACTAGTTGGTTACCAGCTAGTCTTTCAATCGAATCTCACGTCTGGTCAAGGCACATAATCATGTAAGTTAAGAAAAATTATGTGAAAGTCATCGAATTATGCGAAAGATCATAGGGTTTGGCAAATTCCGGTGTTAGAAGTTCATTTCATAGGGAAAAAAGTTGCAGCTAAGTTAAATTCTTTTCACAGCAGCACTTTATGGCAGGAACGAGGTTAGCTGAGCACTTCCTATGTTATTTCAATTAATCTTTAATGTATTGCTAGTATGTTAGTTCAAATATTCTACTAGTATTTAGTAACTAATATATCAATATGTAAATCTAGTGGATGTCAATGCCATTTACAGCACCAATGTGCCCACATAAACAACAATGCACAGGACTCAGCATTGAATAGCACAGTCTTTGGGATTAAGAAGGATACTATCGAATTCCTCTCTAATAACTATTGGTAGGAAGCAAGTAAGAAGGCAATGGGCACCACATATCTAGACACACGCTAGTGTGTCGCGCCAAGTTAGGCAACAAACATCACATCAATTCAATTGTCGAGGTTGTACACCATTGTAGCGCAACGCCATAGCGTCAGTGTCTTATATCCTGAAACTTAGTTGGTCACATTTTAGGTACTTAGGTAAAAATAATAATGCGCTACAAAAGCTTAAATTGTGTTGAAATTGAGAGCAATGACCCACCTGGCAAAAATTAACTCGTGTAGGAATGCCAGCTAAACTGCTTTCAATGCAAAATCTGACCCTCAATAACCTTGAAAATGTGTAACTAGCTAGCTTGCTAGCTAATTCTAGTCCGCTCATCCCTATGTTAATTTCCATAGGGTGATTATTCATCGATACCGAGATAATGGGAGGGCTTCCAGCTATGAAGTTAAACGAATGGGTGCAGCACAATACGAACTGCGTACCTTTAATGGTTTGGAGCCTGGGGTGTAACGGTGATGGCGTTGGAGGGCGCGTAAGTACGAAAATATTGCTATAACCATTGTTAGTATTGTTAGCATCGTCTCTCATTGGACGGCCAAAGTTCGGACAATGAGAACGTGTATACTGACGTGCGTGCTAGACACAAACTAGTGTTTCAGAATAAATCTAAACAACGTTGCAAAGAAAATGTATTCACGTCCAATTCACGAAAAATAAACAAACTGTAAAAACAAAGCAAAATAAACAAAGCCAAACACTGGTGAAGAGGCCACCAAGTTAAGAGTGGTTCGGCCCTTTAAAGAAGTGATATCAACATACCCAAATCTAACTAAACAAACCAAGTTACAACAAAATTAAAACCAAACCAAAAACCTATAAAGAGGTGACCAAGTTGAGAATGGTTCGGCCTATAGGCAAAAGGTAGTAGCAAATTGTTGAAAACCAATTTCTAATTGAAATGGCACTTTATTACACATCTGCACGGTAGTGGAGTTGAGTCAGTAAACAATTTTTAAAAAAAGGAGTAATATTATATCAAAAACCAAAACTGGTATAAAGGGCCGCCAAGTTCCGAATGGTTCGGCCCTTCAAAGGAGTGATATCAATGCACCAAAACATTCACCAACTTAATCGCAACGAATAATACTTTGGACGTTAAATGAAAACTTGAAAATTGCTACCGAAAGTAGCAATAATGTTCTAGTTTTCATTTAACCTTCGAACTATTAAGCAGTGCGATTAACTTGGCGAATGTTTTTGTGTGTTGATATCACTCCTTTGAAGGGCCGAACCATTCGGAACTTGGCGGCCCCTTTTACCAGTTTTGGCTTTTGATATGAAACACCCATCTTTAAGGGAAATTAGACAAGGCAGTGGCCCCCACATACACACTATCATTAAGAGAAAGAGGACAAAGCAGTAGGCCCCTACAATGGTTTATGATACGTGGGTTCACATATAGACCCATCGTTAAAAGATATTAAACAAGGTAATGGGCCCCAAATATACACCTATCGTTAAGGGAATTAGACAATGCTGTCAGCCCCATGCATATAACCATTGTAAGTGCAAGTATAGGTAATTGTTAAAGACAAGTTTACAATAATTCCTCATACTTTTTAAAATCTACTAATGTGGGTGCCAGCCTCAAATTAACTGCTACTTTTTTGTTGAAAATTTCAAGTAGTCGGGTAGATTGATGGCTTGGAGCCGTGGCCAGAATGCCATAAATACAGGCATGCCTTATGGCTCCAAGGCCAGTCATTTGATTTGCTTTCTTCCCATCAGAATCATCCACCGTGTGTTTCCAATGGCAACAACTCCATTGCATTATTGACTGTAATACCAGTTATTAACTGGCAATAATTTTTTTATAATAATATCAGCATTCAAATGAAACCTTCGTGGCAGTTATATTATTTTAAACAGTAGAGTAGAAGATCTTACGCTTCAACCAATACTACGAAACGTGAATTGTTGGCGTACCTGTACATTACAAAAAGTACCCATTTACCGAATAAGGATGCAGGAGAAACGCATTCAGAAAATTTTACAGAGGGTTCTAGACAAATGTCCGTTACACCCTTTTAGATATTTCCTGAACATGTAATTGAAATAAGTTCTTTCTGTCGCTTCCCTCCTTCTTTTATTTGCTATTTCACCTCTCACCCCCCTTCACTCTTCTCCACAGTTCACCTTTCAACACTCCCGTGCCCCTTTCCGTTCACCTTTCTTCCTGCGCTTCTCCGTTCACCTATTTCCAAAGTGAACTTAATTTTCGGCTGAGCGTAGTCCTTTGGGAGAGATGTTTTATGTGCGTAAGTACGTGTGATCACTTTTATAATTTAGACCAAACGTTGCAAAAGCAGTGGCTGATTTTTGTGGTTGAGCCAGCTCCACCCCACTCTTTCGGTATTATTTTTCGATGCAGCATTATTGACATCGTAGCAGCTGGCTTTGGAGGAAAGCTTGAGTGACTGCACATGACCAGAGGCAGACTTCCCTAATCGAGAAGCAGGGGTGGGTATCTAAACTCGTCATCAAGACATGGATGGAGACTTCCCCTGCAGAAAGTTCAGATGTATTCCCATGCAAACACGCAAAACACTTCAGTCCAAGTGCATCGCGAGCTTGGACTGAGGGTGAAGTGGTTAATAAACATCAGGAAAAAAGAATGAAAATGTAGATTCTTTCTAAACAGTTTCATTAAATAATATTCTTTTTATTTGTAGGAAGCCATACCCTCGTTCCAAGATGAAGTAGATAAAAATTAGATTTCCCATTATGTTCTTTTGAAATTCTCTTGTATGTATGTAATGGCTTTGCGACTTACGAGAATTATGATTCCCATTATCTTGTTGTGAAATTCGTTTGTATGCAGGTAATGGTTATGCAGCTTACGATATTGAAAATGAGCATGATTGGTTGCCCGTTTACCCGTGAGCTGGCACCATACATTTCGAACGAAAATACCGTTACTGCTGCAGGAACAGAAACATACGATTTAGTTGGCAAGTGTAGACAGACCTACTATAAGTGACCGTACATTTTGCCTACTGAAAGGAAATGAATAGGATAGGACTGGCCGTTTGCACAGTTGCAGAAAGCTCTTGATGCGCCGCACACATTTAGCAGCAGAGAGGTTCATCCTAAGGATGTAATAACACCAAAGCATTATAAAATGCTTTAATTATTGCGTTTAAAGTGAGGTCACTGTTGGAATTCGGTTTTTCCTTTGTGCTCGTGGCTTTTGGGCTAACTCTGGGTGGCCTTACGTGCACCGCTTCTTGTTGCTCTGGTAATCACTTAGCGGGATAATTTGATTGTTGGCCGTTATTAACATTGTGGTTTGTTTTGTTGATGTATTGGTGAAAATTTTGAGAGCTACATAGAATATATTTCTAAAGTGAAAACGATGTTGTTGATTTTGACTTTTGGATTCAAAGTGAGTTCGGTGAGATATTCCAAGTTAGTAGTAGACTGCCCAACAACTGATGTAAATGCTGCGTTTCAAAACGTATAACAACCGACCCAATGATGCTAAACATAATGAAACAAAACACACAAAAAAATGATGATTCTGACGAAGAGCTCGTAGACGAATAACGCACATAGCTATTTGATAAGCAAGGCCTACATAACGGTCTTGTTGTGAACTACTTTTACATGGATGCTCTTAAAGTGCCTAAAGAATGAGTTTTTTAGTTATAGCACGCGCAATTTTCACAGCACTCGTCTTGCCTTTTTTTTTTAAAGAAATAAAAAAGTAAAATAATTTATACAAACATGAATATTTTACATCAGGACATATTCCGTTTCTCATAAAAAGTTACGTCAACTCGTCCATTCCTTAAAAATTACTAAAATTGAATTTGCTTTCCCAAAGTGACACGCTTTTAGTTAATATTTAATTTTGTATTCACTTCTATTTTTAAATTTAAGATAACATCCATCTTAGCAACAAAATATGAAATAATCTAGATTCCATTAGTCACTTAACTTTTATTTTGGAAAAAGAATCGTGAAACATTAATTTTCAAAAGAAAACAAATCTGTCTCACATGAAAATGGGCAGACTTGTTAATTGTTAAACAGGGAAAATACTTTTAACAGGTATTTGTGTCGATCTTTTTTATTATTGGCCGTTGAGCGAATAGAGTGAAGACCAATATTTTACTGAAATTCTGTTTTGTGGAGCTTGGTTTGTGTGTGGGTACAATAATTTTCGTAGTTTTGTTTTTATTTGATGGAAGTATCATGACAAGGGAGCTTTGATGCACAGAATGATAAGTTCGATGATAAAGCTCCTAAATCCAATATTATCGAAGATATTCAGGCTCTTAGCCGATTTTTGTAGTCTATTTTCGGCAGCAACAGTAAGAGAATCCTCTCTATAATGCTAGTGGTTCCATCAATTATACAAATTACAGAAAGCATATGCTGCAATATACGTTAGTAAAAGTCTTTTTAGTATAATAAATGCAGAAAATAATTACAAATGGACAAATGTTAAAAAAAAACATTATTACTGCCAACAATATTTCACGCGCGTGTTGAAGCGCTGTCCAGATTGGATTACATAGCTTGTTCTACTGTTCACTTCCAGTGTTCGCTTCATTGCTCGATTTCTTTATGCTCAGGAATTGCTGAGTAAAATGGGACCGAGAATGCAGAAAGGTGAAATTTTTCACCTCGGAAAAAACAACCTTCACTACGTTTATTCTGCGGGTAACGCAAAGTTTACCAATAATCCACAAATTAAGGATCTTGGAGTATGGATTGACCAAAACCTTAAATCGACTTTGCACTGCAATAAGGTAGTGGCAACTGCTAGCATCCGTGCCTTTATGATCCGACGCTGTTTTGTCTCGGGTGACCAACAAACGATTATTAAAGTAAAAACCAAGCAGTGCTACAAGATAAAAACACGAACAACGTTTCGAAAATTTTTTATTTTCGTCATCAGGTATGCATAATAAAATTAAAGCATGGCAAATGCCACTAAGTCATCCTATGTAAAAGCATCATCACAACAAAAATAAAAGGGTACAATACCATAATTTAAAAGGATAAAAACCACCAATTCCCCTCTCAGAAGAGGCAGAAATGGCCGCCGAAATGCACCACCCAACCTTCGTCTTGGGGTAATCAAGTCGAATGGCAAGGTGTATGCAAATCGGGTCACGTGTTTCAGGTTTGATCCATTTGTTGGCGCTATAGGGGTTGCACAGTGTGCCTGGAAAAAGTGTCCAGCTTAAGTGTTTTAATTACAGGAAAATATTCTTTTAGATATTTATTATCTTGGACTAAGTGGTTATGAACAGGTGGTTTATGCATGTGGATGACAAGCGTTTCAAGATTAATACGTGCTCTAGTTTGTTTTTCTTGAAACAAGATTTGAACCTTGTCCAAGGCGGGGGTGTGGCCAGTTGCGTGTTTGGCAGGTAACTTGCCTGTTGCTAGGCAGTGTTGTACTAATGAATTTGATTCGACTTTTAATTTGAAGTTTGATTTGTGGGATGCCATGCGTCCTTTAAGTTTTTGAAGGGATTGTCCTACATATGTAGCAGTACAGCTTGGTTCCATACAGGGGATTCTATAAACAGCATTGCGTGTGGAAAGCATGTCGCCTGCTTTGTTATTGTTATTATTTGCATGGTGCATGGTCAGTTGTTTAATATTTGTGTGGCTGTTTGAAACAAGTCGGATGTTGTTGATGCTAAGTTTTTTCTTAAGGACTTCAGAGATGCCTTTGAAGTAAGGCAGAGTAATGAAATTTGTAGGGGGGGAGGGGGGTGTTTTGAGGGTCAATGCTTTTGAAATTAATTTGTTGACGTACTCGAGTGGGAACCCATTCTCAACATATTTTTGCAAGATGTATTGGAATTCATGCTCCAATAACTCAGCATTACTGGTGTGTGAAACAACGCCTTTATCTTCATTAATTACAACATTACTTTTGTAGTGGGCATCAACATCGGAGTTGTAATGCAGGGTACGAGTCGACTGCAAACTTTTTCTTAAGTGTGTAAATTCGATTAGGATATTGTGGTTAATGATGACATTTACATCTAAAAATGGGAAAGCATTATTTTTAGAGGACTCCATAGTGTAAGTGAGTGATTTAGTGATGCTGTTGAGAAAATTGAGGATTAATAACTTCAGTTGTGTAGGTAGAAGTGCTAAACTATCGTCGATGTATCACTTGTAATTTTTATTTGTGGGAAATTTTCAACACGTTTATTGTCGACTGTATTCAGGACTATGTCACAAAAGAAAGTTGAAAGTGGGCTTCTCATCGGTATGCCATTGATGTGTTGGTAATATTTGCCTCCATACTCAAAGAAGGTGGTCCCAAAAATGACTTTTAGTGCACTGATAAAAGTATTGTTATCCCACCCAAGATATAGAAGCGAGGGAGGAGGGGCTTCAGTATTTAATTTTCGAGAGATTTCCGAAATGATAAGCTCTTGGTCCAATGATGGAAACATTTTTTTGACATCAGAGGAAACAAATTCAAACCCTGGAGGCACTTGATACCCTTCCAGGTCGTGAACAATTTTGAGTGCATTGGGGGTTGTATGACGCTCCTCAGCGAGTTCGTTTAAAATGGGTTTAAGGATGCATGCAATCTCAATATTGGCGGTAGTCTTCCCACTCGTTGTAATTCTGAGAGGAAACCCAGGCTTGTGTGTCTTTATCTGGGAAAAATACAAGATGGGTGGTTGTCGGCTTTCAAACATTTTTAAAAAAAATTCCGGTTTAATTTTTTCTTTGGTGACGAGTGCTTTAAAGAATTTCTCAAC
Organism: Lithobius niger; assembly: GCA_023313725.1. Lineage (NCBI taxonomy): Eukaryota > Metazoa > Arthropoda > Chilopoda > Lithobiomorpha > Lithobiidae > Lithobius > Lithobius niger. The sequence continues at coordinate 1,675 of JAHWFP010202504.1, read as the reverse complement.
TTGAGCGTTGTATTTACTCAGTGGGTTGAAAGGGAGCTTTTTGTAAATAGGGTCATTGTTAAGTTCTTCAAGTACGTCAGATTTGAGTTTCAGCACGGCAAGTATGATGGTAGCATTGCATTTGTCAGCTTTGCAGATGGTGATGGAAGGATCTGATTTGAGGGTCCGGATAGCTGTAATTTCTTAGAGAGAGAGGTTTGGGAGTAAATGATACTTGGAATTTCGCACTGCTGAAAGTGCTGCACCGCGGACTTCAGAACGATTTGGTACAAATGAAAGCCCAGCTTCAAGCTTGGCACAAAAGACTGGGACTAGCTGACTAAGTTTTGGGGTCGGTACAAATTTGAGGTCTTTCTTTAGCAAGTTAAGTGTATGTGGATCAAATGCTTTATGAGAAAGGTTGGGCAGCCATGCATTTGTAGGGAACGACTGATATACGGATTTAGATGGAGAAGCCGAAGTGTTTTCTGTGGTGGGGGGAGGGGGGAACCAAAATTGTGATTCAACGTGTGCGGTTGCAAAAGCAACGTTGCAAATTTCGAGAGGCTAACAACTTATGCAGTTTGATGTTAAGTGCATATGAAAGTGATGGGAGACCATGGCCGAAAAATCCCGTAGAGCAGCAAAAAATCTTTGAATGAGCATGGGTGGTTGTGTAAGAATGAAACGTTTCAATTTGTTATGGTGACCATTTTTGAGCAAATGTAGGTCGGCATAGTGTTGTGTGAGAATAGCACGCATGGAGAGTGCTTGTGCCTCAAGAGAAATACGTTTTGCACGAGAATTTGTGAAAGCATGATTCTTAAAAAAAGATGTTGGGATCACACCATGAAACAAACATGGCAAGCATTAACCGCCAAAACACCCCCTCCCCCCCTACAAATTTCATTGCTCTGTCTTACTTCGAAGGCATCTCTGAAGTACTTAAGAAAAAACTTAGCATCAACAACATCCGACTTGTTTCAAACAGCTACAAAAATATTAAGCAACTGACCATGCACCATGAAAATAATCGGGTACGTTAATCGGGTACGTTAACAAATTAATTTCAAAAGCTTTGAACCCCAAAACGACCCCCCTCCCCCCCCCCCCTACGAGTTTCATTGCTCTGCCATACTTCAAAGGCATCTCTGAAGTCCTTAAGAAGAAACTTAACATCAAAAACATTTGACTTGTTTCAAACAGCCACCAAAATATTAAGCAGCTTACAATGCACCATGAAAATAAAAACAATAACAAATCAGACAACCTGCTTTCCACACGTAATACTGTTTATCGAATTCCCTGTACGGAACCAACCTGTACTGCTACATATGTAGGACAATCTCTTCAAAAACTTAAGGAACGTATGGCATCCCATAAATCAAACTTCAAATTAAAAGTCGAATCAAACTCTTTAGTGCAACACTGCCTTTCAACAGGCAAGTCGCCAGACAAATACGCAACAGGCCACACCTCCAACTTGGACAAGGTCCAAATTTTGTTTCGTGAGAAATACACAAGGGCAAGAATTAATCTAGAAACGTTGGTCATCCATACACATACACCACCTGTACACAACCACTTAGTGCCAGATAATAAATTTCTAAAAAATATTTTCCTGTAATTAAATCACTTAAACTCGACTCTTTTGCCAGGCATATTGTACATAACGAATGCATCACACCTTTGAAAC
>JAHWFP010202502.1:47213-59794 GCA_023313725.1 Lithobius niger | reverse complement strand
AAGTGGCGAAAATGGCGTCTCGTGCGCTACGGTGATTTTACGGCATCAGTTTCGAGCGTTTTTCTTAAGGATGCTGTGAAAGTTCTGGAAGGAATTTTCGTGTTCTGTTTGCGGGGGAAAACAGATAAAGTTCATGGCTATTAAGAGCTGTTTATATGAGACGGATTGGACCATTTTCTTGGAAGATACAGGCGTTTGAATTTCGGGGTTTTTCACGGCCGAGGCACCGAGAAAAAAAAAGTGTTCGTTGCCGTAAACGAAGTTTTCCCTCAGGTTGTTGATAGTTTGAGTTGAGGTATCCTCTCAAATCGGGTGAAGAACTCAGGCCTTCTTTACATCGGTAATTTCGACGGAGATATCAGACATTCGTTTCCGCTATCGGCACACGCGACGAATCCCGGTACACCTGTACTACACCCCGCCTGGTTCATTTAGACTGAAGATGGTCAACACAAGTTGAACAACCTTACTGAAGGAGAGTTTGCGTTTCTTGATAGGCTGCTTAACCAAAACAAAGATATCTTTCCAGGAAAGCCAGGGAGGTTGAAAAATCACGAATACTCGATCAAGCTTCAAGACAATGCCAAGCCACTTTCACAGAGAGTGTATTCGACATCTCCTGCACTGAAAGTACATTTCGCTCTTGGACGGCGAGCAAGGATTCCATCAAATCCCGTTAGATCCAGCCAGTAAAATCTGCACTACCTTTGTTTGCCATAGAGGGGCGTTCCGTTTCAAAGTCTTAACTTTCTGGCTCAAGACAGCGAGCCAGGCCTTTCAGAAAACCAGGACAGTGATCCTAGGGGACCTCATCAATAAGGTCTGCATACTCTACATCGATGATGTCATCGTCGCAACTAGGACATGGAAGGAGCACTGTTGGGCCCTAAAGGAGATATTCAAACGGCAACGGGCAGCTGGCTTCACGTTGAAGAGGAAGAAATGCTTTTTCGGCGTACCAGAACTGAAAATTCTCGGCATTCGCGTGACAGCCAACGGAATAGAATTGACATCGGAGCACATGTCTGCCATTAGAAACTGTCCCAGACCGACGACAAAGAAGAAGCTGGAAGCCTTCTTGGGTCTCTGTGGATACTTTAGGAAGTTCATAGCCCACTTCTCGTCAATTGCAGCGCCGCTACACCAGCTGACAAGAAAAGACCGAGTCTTCCAGTGGCAAGAAGCTCATCAGGCAGCGTTCAACGGACTAAATAACAGACTTCTCACAGCAGGCATCCTGGCATTACCAGACTTCACGAAGCCCTTTGTAGTAGAATCGGATGCATTCACGGAAGGTCTTGGAGCCATGCTGACACAAAACGTCGACGGAGAAGTACGAGTCATGGAGTTTTTCAGTCGAATGTTGAAAGAGAGAGAAAAGAAGTACCCCGTGTTTGAACTAGAGGCTTTAGCGGCAATCGAGGCAATTGAGCACTGGGAAACGTATCTTGCAGGAGAGAAGTTCCTACTAGTCACAGACAACTCGGCTTTAAAGTGGATCTTCTCGAAAAAGACCTCGTCCTCAAGAACAGCGAGATGGGCTATCCGCCTACAGACATTTGACTTTACAGTTATCCACCGTCCTGGAAAACAAAACGTAGTCGCGGATTCGCTCTCTCGCAACCCTACACCCAACGACGAAGAAAAGCCAACAGATGCAAGAGTAAAGCCTAAGGAGGATCTTTCAACGAAAATCGTCGAAGCCGTAGAACAGCAAGCCCACGCCGCATGCACTCTCTTGTACATTCTAGAACTGCTGGAAGTCGACATTCGTGACAAGCTACAAGTCAAGGCCATCCAAGAGACGGATCCCATAGCGCAAAGGATCTCAAGAGCCCTGACAAGACCAGAAATCGCTGGCAAGGAGGAAACCTTCAATTACGTCACCAAGGTTCGACGCTCGTACACGTTCGACACAAACGGAGTCCTATACTACGTCGACCCCCTAGCACCAGACAGAGGACATCCGGACAAGGCGTGGAGAATATACCTACCAAAGAGTCTGCGGCACACCTTCCTGAAAGACTGCCATGACCATTGGCAAGTCGGTCATCTTGGTGTTACGAAAACCATGCAGCGATTAAGATCAGTGGCACATTGGCAACATATGTTCAGCGACTGCAAAGCCTACGTTCGTTCCTGCCACGTCTGCCAACTCGCCAAAACTTCTCAGCAGCAACGCATTGGAAACATGCAACCGGTGATTCCAGGCTATCCGTTTTACATGCTGGGCATCAATTTCGTCGGCCCTCTGCCAGAATCAACTCACCATCACAGGCAGATAATGACCATCATGGACTACTTCACGAAACACGTTTGGCTGATTCCCACCAAGACCGCCACAGCGAAGACCGCTGCGAGGAAGTTCAAGGAAGTCATCTTGGACGTCCATGGACCACCGAGGATCCTAGTATCCGACAACGGAGCGGCCTTTATTTCGAAATTCTTCACGAACCTATTGGAGTCAACGGGGGTAAAGCACCACCGCACGACGGCTTACCACCCGCAGTCAAACGCTAAAGAGCGTGCGCACCGCACCATGATGCATCGGAGCTTCCCTCCAGGAGCACGGCACGACGTGGGGTCATCTGCTACCAACGTTGCAGTATGCGATCAACACATCTCCTCACGTCAGCACCGGAGAAACTTCCTACTATCTAATGCATCTGAGAGCTCCGCTAACGCCCTTGAAGATAATCTGCCCGCCAGACACGACGCCGCCGAGAACTCCTCAGGAGCACGCAGAAGCATTGTGAGCGGAAGTCGAGAAAGCATACGACCTCGTCACCTCACCGAGGCAGCACTATCGAACATGGCTTCGTACGATCAGCGTCATCCCCAGCAATACTTCAAGCCAGGAGATCTCGTCAAGACAAGAAATCATGTTCTGTCAAGCGCGGACAAGGGAATTGCCAGGAAACTTGAACCGGTGTTCAAAGGTCCGTATCGAGTCCTCGCCAGGTGCGGCCCAGTCACCTACAGAATTGTCTTGATCACAGACACAAGGGACGAAAAGACTATTAACGCACGTGAGATGGAACCATACTGGGACCCGGCCTCGATGAAGATCAGACAACCACCACCCCCAACCGACACCGGAGGAGGCGGTCAGGAGAATGATGAAGGAGACGACGGACCCACCGCTCTTCCGGAAAACCAGTCGGATCGTGAACCGTCTGATGACGAGAGAGACGCATCCAGCTCATTCAGTTCTGAGGACGAAAATGATCGCACTTGGAGGCAAGACGACGACTCGGCTGGCTCGGACTCAGCAGACAGTGAAGACCACTTCACAACTCGTACCAGAGGCGGACGACAGACGAGACCACCGGCTCATCTTCAAGACTACGTACTCCTGTTCAACGAACTGCTATTCTCAGAACTCGAGGAGGACTGGAAGGGCAATGTGAAGAGCCAGTAAATGAAGACATCAGCTTCACCAAGATTGCGGCTAGAGAGGGGAGAAAGGCTGATGAGGATGTCAACGTTTGTGAAGAGAGGGAAGAGAAGAGTAATGACTACGGTTTGAACGCAGGTGGACCGAGCACAACTTAACGCATGAGGAGAAATACTTGGGCAACTTTCAAGATGACCACGACATGGGAGGCAAAGGAATTAAAATTTCAGGACATGTTGTAACGACTCCGAATGCTGCGACATCTCACCGCCGGCGGACATGGCGGCTTGACGACGACTCAGGTTCTCGAAACATTACAGACTCGTCGACCCGGATTCCTGAATCAGGCACCCAGCATCCTCACAGACCACCGCAGAAGCAAGATTGTGCAGTGTATTCACAGTGGTAAGAAGGACTAAGCTGCATCTTCGGGACGCACCCACAACAAGCAAGAAGGACTAAGCCGCACCTTCGGGGCGCACCCACAACACGTGAGAAGGACTAAGCCGCACCTTAGGGGCGCACCCCACTTCTTAGTGCCGATGTGAACTAAGCCGTACCTTCGGGACGCACTTTTGCCATAAAAAACTAAGTCGTACCTTCGGGACGAGAATCCCACAATGTGTGTGTAGTGCTTCAGCGCCGATCTAGGAAAAAGCGCAGCGAGGAGAGCGCATTGCATGCATTTAGGTTGCATAAGTAGCAGGCGCAAAGGTAGGGAAGCGCGCGAGCTTTAGTGAATTATAAGAAATTTTGGATTTCGCTTTACGATTTTTGACCACTTTGTACCAGTCGATTTTAAGATTTTTGTTGTATTTCGTACCATAAGATTTTTTAACCAGTGTCATCCTTGAGGCGACGAGCGCAACTTTTCTGGAGAGAGGGGAGCGTGTGAGAATGGAAGCTGCCCCCAACTCGTCATTTCCCACCCAGCTGGCCTTTCCCAACGCTTTCGCGCTCGCGTGCCACCTGTCGGCACAAGGCAGTCACTCGAGGGCAGCGGTAAAAAATGGCCGAGTTAACATGTATCCAATCGAGGTTCAGCAGTAAAAGTCATTATTAGAACCGAACCCTGGACTCGTGCTTTGCTTGGGGAAGGTCGAAGGGAAGCGAACACCCGACCCTTGCATTTTAAACTAGGTTTTTTTGTTAGTTTTTTATTTTTATTTTAATTTTGAAAAATTCAATTTCATACATTTGGAAAACAAAAATTTTGAATCATATCAGCACCACTAGAAAATGGGCTTGGCATTAATCCTGGAAGGAAAAAACCTATCTAAAAAAATCGTGACACGTTACTTTAATTATTTAAAAAAATTTTAATCTAATTTTTTTAATAGATTAAATATTAATTATACAAATTTGTATGAAAAAACTCACCATTTTACTTTGGATGTTTGTATCAATAAAATTCTTCTTCAAAGACGCTCAAACCCAAAAATGAACAAATACTTCTCAGTATTGTGATATTCAAAAAGCGAATTTTCGACAGGCATTCATGACTAAACTAGATGTGCTGTTTCAGTCCTCCTGTCATCATCAGGCTCTCCTCGTGCGAGTTCCCTTCACGAAACTGCCGCTTCAAAACATGAGTCACCTCGTGTTCACTATTCACTTCCGGTGGTGGTCGTAGCCTGCTGTACTTGAAGGGTAGTTCTCTCGTCGCTCGTTTTTCGTACTTTTCTTGTGAAGTATTTGTTCACTTTTGGGTTTGAGCGTCTTTGAAGAAGAATTTTTTACAAATTTGTATATATCAACATTTTCGTTTAAAAATGTATGTAAATTAATAAAAATTTGCTACAATAGAATTCTGGACTCTCTGAACATAGTTAATTAATTATTTTTGTTATTTTCCATTCGTTGTGGCACTGCCATGTCGTAATCGGAACCGTACGGAACCGGTTTATTGGTACCGGGCCTGGTATCAGAATTATGTAAATGGCTTTTTGCTCAGGGAACCTCAGGGAACCTTCGTTTTTCAAGACTAACTTTTTTTTTCTTCTTTGGCATACCAACGCAAAAAGACCTCGGTCTTTTAACCTCAGCCATTTCCTCAATAATGGACTAATTCGGCCAAACTTGGAACCCTTTAATAGCCACACTCTCTAGCTACAAGCTGGGGAAAGCAGAATACCAAATTTCCATCAAGAAAATTATCTACAGCCATTTAAAATCACTCCAAACCAACCGCAGCGCTCATCACTCCGGCCGCCATTATTCAACATTTCTGTACATTTGTAATCAATTCTTTTTATTTTCTTTTAGGCATAAAGCTAAATTATGTTAGCTTAGTTGTGGGTTAGGAGGGGCTTCCTTTGCAAAGGAGCTTAACCTCATGATTCGGTTGTTTTAAACATAAGTGTGATATTTTTTATCTTATTTGTTGCGCACCAAAAATTATGAAAATGTCCAGCCTCCATGAAACTAGTTATCTCCCACTGCAAATAATGCTCGTTTTAATGCGTTTTAGCATTCGTTAATAACTTATTATTTATCCCTTTGCTATTTTAACTTCCCCCGTGAACACTACCAATTGCTCGATGATTTTATTTAACTTTAATTTTTACTGGACACGAAATTTTGTTGTACATATTTTTACCGAAAATCTCCGTTATAATCGCCGATCGTGACCACCATTCCCAAGCCAAACAAACTAGCTTTCCTTCTATTAATTCAGTATATCTTGTAAAAATCTGTTCACAATGCAATCCCAAAGTCAGTCTGTGCAATAAACTTGTCCCCCCCCCCTCTACTGGTTGTGGTGTCTAACACTGCAGTTTACCGTGAAAGCTTCTTAAATTTTAATAGTAATATTTTATTCATTACACAAGCCTCTATACTAAGCTTTAACATGAGCCATTTCACAAAGTACTCCTGTAAATATTCAATCCATAGTCAATATTTTAATGCATAGGCTTTTCCCAATATTCCTTTGTGTCAAACACATGCTGGCCTTTTTCCCCAAGCCCCAGTCCCAAAGTCGGCAATCCCTTTGCTATGAGCCCTGCCGACTTCAAACTGTCATTGCCGACTTTTCCTCTGTCATTGCCCTCCTTCAAACCCAGAGAGCTACTCTAAGAGTCCCCTATGTAGTAGCTCTTCTACAGGGACGCGGTTTCCCTCCCTCCTTCCTGTCCGGCTGCAAGCATAAAACCCCCCAGCTAAAAGCATCCACAGCACAGCTCACAGATCTCAAGCTACAGGTGGTCACGCCGACCGGGAAAGGAGACGATGCCGTCCGATTGTTGCCATGCCGGGCAAATGGTAGTGGTTCGTATCTTCTCATAGTTAAACCTGAAAGTTAGTATTTAGGCTCCAAAACCCTAAATTCTTAGTTCAGACTTTTAAAACTTAACTTCTAGCTTGTGAAATTATGGATGTAACTTTTTCTATCGGCAGTTTCTTACTATCTGCAAAATACTAACCTTCAGTATGTGCTTAAATCACTTTGATTTGGCTATTTAATGCCCGATGCAATTTAAAACTCACCCCGTTTTAACCCTTTAAGGACTGCGTGTGCGCTAAGAGCTTATAACTGACATGTAGAAAAAAAAATCGCAGCTGCTCACCCGGTTGAGGTAAGGGAATGAAACCTGTGTCATTTTTATCCTTAATGAACTGTCTTTCATATCCCTGTTTTAATTTTACTGTAATTGACAGGAAGTTTTCGATATGCCTTGTAGAAGAGTTGTAAACAATGATTATACAGCGGCCGCATTCGGGCGCACCGGTCCTTAAAGGGTTAAATCTCCATAAGATTAGTTTAGCTAATCCTCCCTAGGGTCGCTAGTGGCGCTTCCCTTATATTCTGGGTTTAGTACCCTGCTTATCACTTCACTTCGGGCATCTGTGTAGGACACACGGATGCTCTGTTTGCTATTTGTTTGGCGAAATACGCCAAGAAAACGCCCAAACGCCACCAAGATGGCGGTTGCTTTAAAGCTCTGTGGAATCGTGGCCATAGGCAACGTTTTCTGTTTTGCGCTTGCAAGAAGACCCCACAGAACTTTCACCCTGCTTGCGGAAATTGCAGTGAATCTAATTTGTGGATATCCGAAGACACGCTGGAAGACACATTTTATTAAATGAGAAGTATTTTTTGAAGTTTATTGTTATGCAATAACTAACCTGATTGCGTTAGGCCTAAGAGTTTGCACGATCTCTTAAATCGTTCTTCTTGTTGATTCCGTGTGGATCACTTTAATTTTCGTTCTCGGACGTCATTCTGCTACTTCTTTCTTGAATTCTGTTACTTGGGAAGTTTTATTATTCATTAAAAACTTGCGCGTATCCTTGTATGCATTTGAACTACAGCTGGCGTACGCACGGCTTATTGCGTAATTCGCACTGACGTGTTTGACTGCGTGCATGTTGCTCTCCGTTTCGATAGCCTGAAAATCTTTGCCGTCTTTAAGACTGATGATTTTTCGGTTTCATTTAAGGCAGATGGAGTTTAATTTTATTAATTTTGTTAATTTTAGTAATCCCCATTTCAACTTATTTTGGTTGATTAATAAAACGGAAGAATTTGATTTAATTTTTAAATTTCTTTCTTGACGCTGCATGTTGGCTGCTTTAGCCTAGCGTCCTTGGTTGTAGCGTCATGCATGTGGTATCATTGTTGTCTTATTGATAATTTAATATCAATTAGCTCTCACCCACAAAGATCTCTAGACAGACTGTTTCGCCCTTGTTTGGGCTCGTCAGTAGAGAATACTTTGTGGATGAGAGCTAGGCTACGCTTGCTAGGGCAAATGACAATGGCGAAACGAATACGGTTTCAGCAAGCGAAATAGCAGAATCGTCTGCTTGTTTGGGGCTCCATTCTACTGAATGGCTGACACCCGGGCCTAGCACAATTTTTACCAATTGATAATTTAATATCACGGATACCACCCACGGCTACCAACAGAACTATGCATCGGTTCTGTGATCTAAGAAACTGAACGAGGGAAACAATTGGATTTGCTCCAGCAAGCTAGAGGAGAGGCACAAATAAATCTTGTGGAAACTCACGAGGCTAATGCACGGCGGTTAACAACCGAAATCGAATTGACAAGACATTTGCAGTTGGCGATAGAGTTTTGTACACTTCGCCACAAGTTTACGCCACCCTTCAGAGGTCCTTATGCAATCTTACGCCAAGTGGGGGCAGTGTGCTACCAGATCGCTCCTGCAAATGAACAGCCGACGGACAAAAACATAAAAACAGTGCATGTGCAGTCCTTGAAAATCTTCATGGACCGACCCAACTTTGACGAGCCAGGGACACTGACTCTGACCGATAGAGATGTTGACGAGCCAGTCACAGTGGCCAGTAGTGACGGCGACGAGGCCAGTGACAATGATATTGAGTCAACTGGTGAAACATCCCAAAACAGCGAGACCGAAAGTGCCGTAACCGGACGGCAACAGGAAAGTGGAGCACAAAATATAATTCCAGCAAGTGCACCGGATGTTCAAAGTAAATCCACTAGGAAACGCCGAGCCGCTGCTCATCTAGTTGATTTTGTTACAAGTGATTTTGATGACGGTCTGTAACAAACTTTGCAATAAGCCTTGAGATGAAAGTGATAAATTTTCACAAATTCTAGCCCTTGATTCTAGCTCTTCTGTAGAGAGCGCCAAGTTAGTGAGCACAAGTGTAACTTCCATGTTTGTAAATAAATATATATCTTTGGTTGATCAAAAAAGGTGTATGCCTAGCAAGCATGTCTTCACCACTGCTCGTGGTAATTTTAAATACTTTAGGGTAAATATTGCTTAGGTAGCCCAACTATGTCAATATTAATCATACACTTCTACCGTCTGCCCGGCAAGATAGTCATCCCAGGCCCCTGACCGGTGTAGTGACTGGTGGACATCGTCAGTTGAGCTTGGCTATTGAATGCTGGCTGTGCTTTGGTTATATAGGTATAAACCGGTTCCTACTAGGTACTCCTACTCTTTGAGTACAAACCCCGAGGAATGCTATTACATTAGGACAGTGAGCCAAAATTTCAAAACTATCAACTCCGATTTTCGACAGCAGCATCTTAGAACACTTCATTTCGTTGCCCCCGGAACAGAATTTGAAGATTCAGAATCAAATTGAAACTATGAACACTTTTCTAGCGTCTACGCCGAACCGAAGTGACACCGCAACTTTCACTTCGATGTTTATGTGCACAAACTCTTATGATTTTAGTGTCGGACATAAAGGCCATAGCTTACATAAACCCATGTTGTACATAGGGATATTCTCTAGGACTGAAAAATTTAGCCCAATGTACATTTTGTTGCAACACACCTTTTTTATGAAACAACACGCACAGTTAACCTAATTTTAGTGGCCACTAATAGACCTATAAGTTTAACAATGTTTACTTTAAAAATCTTAAGCAACATCACCACTCATAAATAATCATGTTTATTATTATTCTAACCTGACTTTAAGCTTTTGTTCAAGCATTTCGGTAGTTTTAACTGCAACTTAACTCAGTCTGGTCATCTACCACTATAGCAAAAGCCCACTTCTGTATCTTGTATTTTATTTCAGAATAATATTTATTGGTAGCTTTATTTTAATTTAAATCTTCATAACACAGTGGGAGAAGACCGAATTTCCTTCTATTAAACTGTTTTAGTCCATGAGCTACAAACTTTGTTTCCACCCCCCCCCCCCCTTTCCCCCTTCATAGTTGTGATGCATAACATCGCAGTTTGAAAACAGCTGGCCTGCCCACTTGATCCAATGCATTTCAAAATTTAGTATTGTGGATATTGCTGGTGCCTCAGGCAAACGGCCCCAACAGCTCCTTTTTCAGCGCCACTCGGGCTTTAGTTTTCCCATGTCCTGCCCGTTTGGCGATGCCATCGGGGTCCTTTGAGTCCCTGGTAGGTCTAACCTTGGTGGTAAGGTATTCGCGTCCCCAATCCTCTTACCATCATCATTCCTTGGCCGTTTTATGTACACTGTATTTACATGTAATTGTGGCTGGCTGTTAGTGACTCCCCAGTCCTTGCCAGACCCGTTGCTATCGCAACAAATATTATTATTATCATATAACTGAGAATTCACTACTTAGTATTCAGATGGAGATTAGACTTTTCTCATTGATCAATCCTTCTACCAACTTCCAATGTTAAATTTTGGGTTATAGATGGTTAGCATGTGCTCGTTGTGGCGTGCTGGCATTGTAGCCGAAGTGCGTTTAGAAAAATCGTTTAACCCTTTAAGGAGTGAGTTAAAAAAAAATTGTCGTCGCGCATGGAGTGAGTTTTTTTGTGGTAGTCACCCAACGTGTGAGGCACTAACGAAATATTTATTCTTGCGAAAAATATTGGACACAATTATCTAAAACTTGCTACGTGCACGCAACAGATATTCATTAAGGTGTTCAGAAAAAATCAGATAAATTGCTTTAATAGTTTTGCAGAACGATTTCATAAAATTACGGGCGGTAATCAACTAAAAGTTGAAAATTTCCATGTTGAAAAACGCGTCCGAAAGTCGGCGTTAGTTGGACTACAAAATGTTGTTCCCACCTGATAAGCGACAGTGTGAAGGTTTATAGGCTCCTTTTCCATTTTAGTTTTGCATCGTAGCTGCTATTTTAATTTTTTAATGCACTAAAACTTCATCTTTCTTGTAATTTTCAACGACGAACTGAACACAAGTGCTCACGTAAAATTCGGAGTGCGCCATTGTGGCCATTGTGAAATCACTCGTCAGCCAATGAGAACGCGCCAAATCGGTCACGTGGTACCAACTGGCCAATGAGAGAACGTGATCTTCAAGTGCTTTGGAAATGTTGCTTGAGACGGCTAGAAACAGCCTCTAACATTCCGTCTGATTAGGCAATGCCAAATGGCCATCGAAATAATATGTTGAGAGGCCTGGATGGAGGCGAGTTCCAGCTTTTCAACGAATCCAAGATGGCGGCGCCCAGTCAAACGGTCCGATCGCTACCGCTGATCGAAAATGACCAATTTTTTGCTTCTAACTTCGGAAAACGAACGAACGCGACATTTTTGTAGTTTTTAGTGAGACTACACTCAACTAAAGTGCTTTTTATGAAATTATAGACATCGGTAAGAACATTTTAATTACAGAAATCGATGTACAACATATCAGGTAGCCAAGTACAGCGTTTCTCTTGTCGATATTTTGGCCGAAAATTGCATTTTTCGACCCGCACTTCCATGCACGTATTTATACGTTGATACTTTCATTGGGCCACATCGTTGCTAACGTACATATACGTTCATACTCCTTAAAGGGTTAAGTAATGGGTTGAATGTCAATGCTAAGTTTGGCCAAAGCTCACTAAGCCACAAAGAGTCTCAAGTATTTCACTTTGAAATAATACAGTTACCTGGCATTTCACTGAGAAAATGCGTAGGGAAGTTAAAAGTTTTCAAACATGTAAGACACCTTCGCAGATCCTCAATATTGTTAGCCTGTTAAAAATAGTTACGTGAAGAATAGTTGAAGATTTCCATTATGAATTTTCTGTTACGAAAATGCTCCTTAGTGATACAAAAAATATGGGGAAAAAATTGATAAGAATGTAAACACACATTAAATAAAATTCCTTTAGTTTTGTTTAAAACTCTTCGACAAATCCTGGAATGTAAATCTGAATGAATCAAATCCTGCAACTTAGGATGGATACACTTTTGCATGTGATGTAATGAAATTTTTGTACTTTCCATCTTGACATTATTACTCTTTTCTGTTTTAAGAAATCCTTTGATGCACACCCACGGAAGGAGAGTCAAGTTCGGCAAATGGCGTGGGTGGGTGATGGAGTTTGGGTCTCGATTCGCCTAGACAGCACATTGAGGCTCTACCATGCCCACACCTACCAGCATTTACAGGATGTTGACATAGAGCCGTATGTTAGCAAAATGCTCGGTAAGTTCTACATAACTCTGCGCGCGATGTTTGTTCACATCGCAGCTATGTGAACAAACATTGCTAATTTGATGTGAAAAACATTGTCCTTCTAAGATATCGAGAAAATATTTAACCTTTTAGCTTATCTGAGGATATTGCTTTCTAACTCAATGTCTTATACAGGGTGGTCCAAAAGTCGGGCCTACCTGAATATATCCTAAATGGTGTCAAATATCCTGAAAACAAGTTTATAGTAATAATGAGTAAACAGCGGGGATTCAGATGAGTGTAAAGACGATGACC
>JAHWFP010202502.1:0-43313 GCA_023313725.1 Lithobius niger | reverse complement strand
GGCTTGGCCTGCTCGATCACCAGATTTAACTCCGCTGGACTTTTTCCTGTGGGGCCACATTAAAGCCCAAGTGTATGAAACCCCCACAACAACAGCTGAAGACCTAAAGGAACGAATACGTGCAACATGTAGAGCCATCCCGGCAGCAACATTCGAACGGGTACTACATTCCACAACGTCACGGGCACAAGCATGCCGCAATGAGATGGGACACCATTTCGAGCACCTTCTTGATTGATTTCCATCTTATTTTTATTCCACACAAACGTGATGGTCCAAGTTGGGCCCTTAACCCCCCCCCTCTTTGTTGGTCAAAATTAATCCTCCATTTCTGACTCAATAGTAGAGGTTACAAAAACAGCCTTCAAGTTGCAAGTTTGCAGCTTTTGTAGTTGTTTACAAAGTTATTTACAATTAATTTATTTACAAGTTCGTTACAGTTATGTACGCCTATGTTATTTGTTTAGAACCCACTAATAACATGTCTGACCACATACCACACCCGTTGGTTCTGAACAATAAAATGGTGACAGAAACATTGTTCAAATTTCACGCAATGAAATACACAAAATTGGCTAATACCCGTAAGACAACAAACAAACATGAAATAAACAGCATTGGGATAACTGTGTACAACAGACCGGAGATGGTAGCTGGTCACTGCCTTCTAACCTTTCCATTTGCTTCACTGCTTGACAAGTAGCTCTTGCAGTGAAGTTTATGTGCAAAAAGGGTATTTTGCACATAACTCTGGCGTTTCTACATGGATTTCCATTCTGTTTCTTGGGTTGGTAGTTTTTAGTGATTACCTACAACTTTCAAATTTGCACTGATGGTCTACGGTGCTTCCTTTAGAAGTTAGCAATGCGATGACCTTGATGGTGGTCTTCAAGATCATCGTCTTTACACTCATCTGAATCCCCGCTGTTTACTCATTATTACTATAAACTTGTTTTCAGGATATTTGACACCATTTAGGATATATTCAGGTAGGCCTGACTTTTGGACCACCCTGTATAACCAAACATTTTGCCTGACTGGCCGTCCCCTTGAGCACTTTCCTGCTCATTTCAGTCTCACTCTGCTTCTGTTTCGCACGCTCGGCCTCAGTTGCGTTAGGATATTCGTAGAGTGCAGACGTGCACTCCCGCTCTTTCTTTGTAGATTGGAATCCTGTAGCGGCAGCTATGCCCCTGTGGTGCCTGGGTAGACGCTGCTAGTTGTGGTAATCAGCGGTCCTACTTCCATATACTTTCGGGTCTAACTTGACGTTGGTTTTTCGTGACTTTTAGATCAAGCATTACTGTACTAAGGCTTAGTTGTTTGTCTTAGAGTTCTTTCCAGTCCATGCTAGCAGTATAGTCCCTATTTAAAGTTTACCTATGGTATTTTCGCTGCCACCAGAATGGATAACAAAATTTAACCAACCTACCTAACCTAAACAGGTAACTTGGCAAGTAAAGCAAGACTGTCAAACGAAGTGGTTTTATGTTGCCACGAAAATATACATTACCTTATTTTACATAGCAGTTTCCCCCCTATCGGAGCTCTATATCCCTGGCTTTTAAAGTTGGCTTCCGTGCCGGACTCGTGTCCTACTGCGCAAGACAGGAACTGGGCTCGCCTATATAAGCGGATCGCAGCGATTCCCAGCATCTTTCTTCCTAGTCCAGCCACCGAAGTGGTCGCTTTGGAGCTCTCCATTCATCAGCTACGAAGAGGATCAGGTATGAAGAGGATTGGGACTATTCCCGATCCGCACGGGAATCGAGTTCATGCAGCAAGTCCAGCTGCCATCCGATCCGTGGTTCACCAGCTACGTACCATTACGGTCCCGGTTCCCCTTACCATCTATTGATGTTAGGGTGTGCCCAGTGTAACCGTGGCTTCGTTGGCTAGCTACCTAGCCGAAATGGGATCGATTCCGTTTTGCAGTCCGTCCAACCCGGACCGTGTTCACAGTTCCTCTCGGTTCCAGCCACTCCTTCGGACAGGGATACATCTTTACAGCTTACCGGTTCCTCTTCACGATTCCGTTCTCCTTCGACAAGTGGATTCAGGTTCCGTCTTTCCCCTCGGATCCCCGACGATCCTCGGTCCCGTACCCGATATCGACGCTTCATTGGTCACTGATTCCTCTTGTCAACGATTCCTGTTACCATGTGGGGACCGCACCACCTATCCGACAGCTCCCTGCGGGCTGAGGAGTTCTTATGGTGGTAGTCTGCTTTCTCGCCTTGGGCCTCCGCCTGCACGTGGCACGGTTCCCTTTGGTGCTACATCGATCCCGCCACTGCTGGCAGCCACGACCAGTAGGCCGGATCGGGCCCCAGCATCCGACTTGGGCCCTTTGGCAACCAAGTTCTTCCACCATGGCTCTTCACATGTGACCATTACAGTCTGCTACTATGTCGATTCCGGTCTCCTTCCACAAGCAGAGTCACGATTCTGTCTTCCCCTCTATTCCCTCGCGTTCCTCGGTCCTGGACCGTGGGGGGGGGGGGGCATCGGCTACTTCCACCAGCACTTAGGCTTTGTACCGTTCCTACGTCTTCCAGGGGACTGCTCGTTTCAACCCGATGGTTGCCATCCTCCGCCTCAGCAAGTATGAGCCAAGGCTCGGGCCTGCGCTGCTCGTCCGGGCCCGGTTCGTGAACAGAGTTCGTTGCTTTGTTGGCTCCTCCTCGGTTCCACACCCTCGTCATCTCAACAACCGCCTTTGTGTCCTGTCACTAAGTAGCTTCTGCATTCGACGCTGCCCTCAGCTCACATTAACTGCCACCTGCACATCGTTCCTCTGCTCGGTCCCGTCTACAGCTACTAAATCACAGTTCTTTTACGAGGATCGCCGTCCTGATTCCATTCCTGTTGCATATCAACAAACCGGAGCTGGGTCCCTACACGGCCCGGATCCTTTGCAGGCATGCGGCCCGCTCTCTCCTTGCCCTTGTGGAACTTGTGTTCGGTCGATTCCAATTCCTACTACGAACAACAAGGCTCAGGCTGGGCGTATTAAATACAAAGAAGAGAGGTCATTTCATAATCCACGTTCCAATGTCTATTTACTTTTTAAGCACAAGCACGCCAGTTCCTGTTGTCTCGATCCTCACCCCCGCGTCTCTTAACATTTTTCAGTATTGCTTGTCTACCAAGGATCGAACCAGGCTCCAACACCTATTACCTTTCCTGTGCTTATCGCAATCGCATCGATTCCTTTCTACCGGTTCCCCAATCGGCTGAGATGTTTCTTCTATTCTGTATCGCCTGGGACAACCTTTATATTGAACAGCTTTGCCTTCGATCCGTTCTCCTCTTCATGGGTAGCTAGGACTTGAGTTCGAGCCCGGGCTCGGATGGGCCCAGCACCGTTTGTTTCTGCGATCCGTTTTCCATTTCTTCCTCTCAAGTCAAGGTATCTTCAGCCTTTATTGAGTTTAGACTGCGATTGCTTCGCTGTTCATCCTCACGATCCGGGCCTAGGCTCAAGGGCAGGCCCGGTTCCTTTTGTTCATTACATTGGTTGTTCAAGACCATTCCTACTACACCTCTCTTTCTAGACGATTCTTTCCATGCCGTAATGTTACCCTCCAAGCAGACTGGGTCAACTTCGGTTCCCTACTCTGTGGGCATACAACCCTACAAGTCTCAAGACATGCAATTCTCAAGACGTACTTCGAGCTCTTTCCTTCGTAACCACACGATTTTGATCCCTTCCACGAACCCTCCTGTTCTTCGCCTCAATATTGTAGGAGTGTGCCCGTGCACTTAGTTACACATGAGGTGGGGGCCCGGTGCCTCAGGTGAAACGACACTCCACTGCCCGTCTGATCTCTCACACGCTCAACGTTGTCACCTACATTCTCTCAACGTGACTCCTACGATCCCCTTCTGAAGTGTACATTGGTAACCAGCAAGCTGTTCCATTCACATCGGTTCCTGATTACCCCTCCGTTACCATCATCGAGCCCTTTGTTCCAGGCGGATCGTCACCGTTCCTCTGGTCAACCACGGTTCTTGCTTTCCTTTCTTAACAGGAGAACTTGACTCAGTTCCCCCGATTCCTCTCATGTTACCTTCCGCTTCGCTTCAGCAGTCTAGGATAAAGCATACGGATCTTCTGAAATTAAAACCTCAAGCCTAATCACAGCAAAACAGATAAAAACCAGGAGCTTTCGCCCAGTCTTACTAGGCATTCTCAACTGCTACCACATTCAAACTTGGCTCCTCCCACTGTTGCTAAGCAACTACAAACCATGCAGAGCAGCCTCCCCAACAGCCAAGCACCTCACACACACCAAAATCCCTTCACACCTGGTACAACACAGTCAAACACCCAGGCAACCAAATAAATAAAAAAATAAAAATAAAAAAATTCAAACAATTAAATATTCCCAATAAACTAAATAATTAATAAATAAATAAAACTTTATAACTTTATAAATAAATAAATAATACCTAGCTGTTAAACTGAATTAATTGAACAAGGGCAATTCACAAAGTGCAAAATAAACCAATAACTTAAACCAAATAAAGTCATTAAATAAATTACCCAATAAATGTATCCTTATAAACCACATAGAATAAAAAAAAAATATAAAAAAAAAAAAATTAAAAGTATGAAACAAGTACAATAAATAGTAAAATAAAGCAACTGAACAATAATTAATAAACAAGTAAATTATGAAATAAGCACAATGAATATTAAAATAAAACAAATGAACAATAAATAATAAACCATTAACACAAACCCCCACCCTCCCCTCGAGCAGCACAACAACCACTACCAAAATAACCCCACACCAGACAACCACTTAACATCGTCTCACTGCCACACTTCTTTCCATTCACCCACTCTATCCAGTCCTCTGTTGCCCTCCATAGTTCTGTTGCCCAATACGTTAACCCATATCCCTTCGTACAGCCGCCTACACCATAACTCATGCTCTTTATCTAATATGGCACTCTTTCCCCAATCTACTTCGTGCTTGGTCCGTATAACATGCTTTGCCAAAGCACTTCTCTCATTGCCCTGAATTATATCCTTATCATGTTCCTTCATTCGGCTCTGAAGTTTTCTTCCTGTCTCTCCCACATACACCTGGTCACATTGCTTACATGGGATGCAGTAAACAACTCCCCTTTGGTTTTTAGTGTCCGCTGTACCATTGCCTTTGCCAATCATGTTTACAATGTTTTTTCCATATTTGAAAACAACTCTAGCCACTCCTTCCAACCGCTTCCTAATTTTCCAACTAATTCTTCCCATGTATGGTATCACCAGCGTACGTAGATCCGGTTCACTCTCATCCTTCCTTGGCTTTTCTTGTTCTTGCAACCATTGGCTCACTTCCACTCTCCCAAATCCACTGCTTGTCACCATTTTCCAAAATTCTTCTTCCACTTCTCTTTCTGGATAAGCATTGCTTGAAGCCACTGTCATTCTATTCCACAATCCCTTCACAACCCCTTTCTTCACTGCCAGTGTGTGGGCCGACTCTTTATGGATGACTTGTCCAGTATGTGTCTCACTTCGCTGCCAGCTGGTTTCAAGCTTTCCTTCCTCAATCTTTACACTCATGTCCAAGAAATCAACCCGTAAGGCATTTCCATTACCCAACTTTATCTTCAAGTCATCTGCTGTTTCGTTCCAATGCTTCTCCCATTTTTGAACACTGTCCAGACCACCAACTACCAGCGAATCGTCAACAAACCTGTTGTACAGGTTAAAAAGAGAGCTTGAGTTATGGTGTAGAGTTATGGGTAGAGCATGGTGTAGGTGGCTGTACGAAGGGATATGGATTAAGGTATTGGGCAACAGTACTATGGAGGGCAACAGAGGACTGGATAAAGTGGGTGAATGGAAAGAAGTGTGGCAGTGAGACGATGTTAAGTGGTTGTCTGGTGTGGGGTTATTTTGGTAGTGGTTGTTGTGCTGCTCGAGGGGAGGGGGGGAGTTTGTGTTAATGGTTTATTATTTATTGTTCATTTGTTTTATTTTATTATTCATTGGGCTTATTTCATAATTTCATTGTTTATTAATTATTGTTCAGTTGCTTTATTTTACTATTTATTGTACTTGTTTCATAATTTTTATTTTTATTTTATTTTTATTTGTACTATTATTTTTTAAATTTATTTTATTATATTTTTTTATTTTTTTATTTTTTTTTAATATTTTTATTTTTATTTTTATTCTATGTGGTTTATAAGGATAAATTTATTTTGCACTTTGTGAATTGCCCTTGTTCAGGTAATTCAGTTTAACAGTTAGGTATTATTTATTTATTTATTTATAAAGTTATAAAGTTTTATTTAGTTTATTGGGAATATTTAATTGTTTAAATGTTTTATTATTTTTTTTATTTGGTTGCCTGGGTGTTTGACTGTGTTGTACCAGGTGTGAAGGGATTTTGGTGTGTGTGAGGTGCTTGGCTGCTGGGGAGGCTGCTCTGCATGATTTGCTGTTGCTTAGCAACAGCAGGAGGAGCCAAGTTTGAATGTGGTAGCAGTTGAGAATGCCTAGTAAGACTGGGCGAAAGCTCCTGGTTTTTATCTGTTTTGCTGTGATTAGGCTTGAGGCTTTAATTTCATTTCATAATTTCACAGTGGGTGTAGTTATACGGATCTTGTGTTAACAAGACATTGCTGCGTTACCAACCAGCACAGCCGACCGATAAGGACACCCGGTCCGAGTCTTGCTCCTGCCATGATCCCCTTCTTCAGCCAAGATCCCTTCTTCATGCTTGGATTCCGGGCCCGCGCTGCCGGGCCGGGCTCGGTCCCTGCTCGATACGGTTCACTCTACTTTCTGCTGAAACTGACATTGGACCCAGCAGTGTATGCGCCAGTCTCCGAAGAGGATAGACGTTTCGATTCTGGATCCTCCCTTCCTTTGGACCAAATTTTCGCCACCGCTTCTGCTTATCACCGAACCGAGTCCCAACATTTGGCCCAGAGCCCTTTACGGGCCGCATCTTCCTAACCATCCTAGATTAACTGGAGCTAACATTCTGTTACATACCGATGCATCGCCTTTCCTCTTCTTTGCTAATGCTAATAATCTAACAACAGCACATAAAGCAATAAATGAGCAAAGTAAGGGAGTCCACACAAGTTCTACGATCCGAAAGCTATTTATTCAGTTTAACTTCATAAAAAACACACAACCACCAGGCAGAAACACACACACAAGTTCCTGGAACTTGTGTGTGTGTTTTTTATGAAGTTATGTCGTTTACAAACCACTGTAAACGCCGGTTGCCGGTATTTTGTGATTTATTCAGTTATTTAGGGTTAGGGTTATCCCTCTCCTTAAATCAGTTAAACTACGTAATATTAATTTAAAGCACTCCTAAAATAATCGGACCAAGGGAAAATAAGAGAAAGGGGCCCTTATAAGAGATGCGCCCTTTCTCAACTCTGAACCGGACTTAGGGTCTAAAGGAGGGAAGCTCCTTCAAAATTCGGCTAAGTTCGATCGTAAAAATTACTTAACTCAGAATAATTCCGGCTGGGAATCCTGGAGTGGTCGGCTCAGAGACGGGTGGCTTTTTAGGTCCAAAATCGTCGGGAGAGAGAGTGAAAAAGGCCAGGGAGGTCGTTTATAAAGGGGGGGCCCGTATCCTGGTCTTTTGTATTGCTGAAGATGCGCAATTGGATGCTGACGTTGCCGGAAGAGCTGATTGGCTCCCGGCCGGACCACTGATGTCTACTGAGTATCTGGATA
Source organism: Lithobius niger (assembly GCA_023313725.1). NCBI lineage: Eukaryota > Metazoa > Arthropoda > Chilopoda > Lithobiomorpha > Lithobiidae > Lithobius > Lithobius niger. The sequence continues at coordinate 35,587 of JAHWFP010202502.1, read as the reverse complement.
GGGCCACATGTGGTAGCTATTAAAAGTGCATGAGGCAGAGGCCAAATGCACTGAGTGTCGTCTACTAAGCTAAAGCTAATGTTAATCTGATAATAATAAATGGACGTTGTAAGACTATTGCAGTTAATAAGTTAATGTTATATTGGTAAGAAGTATCGGTTGTGTAATGTTAGTCACCGATACCGATACTGATTACCGATACCGATATTTTATATCAGAAAGTGCTAATTCGTAAAATAATTACAACGGCCCTCAATGGTGCTCGAGTTTGTTTCAAGATTGGCTAAAGTCTAAGGGTATTCGTCACTTAACAGGGGCAAGTTATTCGCCCTGGGTAAATGGCCTAGCAGAAGTTTTTGTCAAGAACTTTAAGAAAATCTATAAGGCTGCGAGAAGGGATGGTCTCGGAGTACAAGATAGTATTAACGCATTTATAGAATCTAGTACAATTACACTAAGTACTACCACTCAAGCAACAGCTGCAAAACTTTACTTTAACCGTGAGTTCAAATCACGACTCGATTTATTACTTCCGGATCCAATAACGAAGGTGAAAGAACGTCAGCACAAACGAATTGCAAGTTTGCAAAATAAAATGTTGGTTAAGTTTACATTAAACACGCCCGTGTGGTACCGTAACTTTAGCCGCACGTCTAATAAGTTATGGCTACCCGGCACAATAAATGCCGTACTACCACATGAAATCTATAATGTACTAACACAAGCTAACATAATTGTACGTAAGGCTGGATGTCACTTACGATTGAAAATTGTAGAAAGCCCGGACACGAGAGACGCGGTAATTTCTAGCGGGCCGTTGTATAGTCTTAATCCTGACAATTTGCCACACGCTTAACGAAATACTTCGAACTTTGCTATGAATAATCCACCCGTTAATGAGCTGCAAAATAAGCATTCTTCCACCGTCAAGCCGAGTCACGTAGCAGACGCGCCAAACTACCGTACGAGGAAATCGATTGGTTCCCGTCCTGCCAGTTTGTTGACGCCTCTGGCAAGGTCAATCCCAAAGTCACCTGAGTGCACGCGCACTAAAGCTGGCCCCAGCCAATCGAAAACCGACAGACGTCATTTTCATGACAGTCTTTCCCATCAACCAATCAGCGATCAACAAGTAGGCGGTGTCTCCGATGAATGTGTCGTTGAAAAAGATTTGTTTCCGCCCAACAGCGCCCTCTCTGGAAGAGAATTGGAAACTAACAATGATAACAGCGCCATAGACTCCGACACTATTCGGCAGACTCCAAAACCAGTAAATAAAAAATCCAAACGGAAAGTGATTTCTCCAATTCAAGAAGTCGTTTCCGAAAGCGAAACCAAAAAACGTTCTCCAGATTTAGGACGTCACAAACGACTAAAAAGAGCACCTAACCATTTGAATTTATAAATTAAAAACGCACTAATGCAACTTTGTTGTTTCGTAAATTAGTTACTCGTTAGCCTAATTGAAGATTATTTTTAAATTGTGCCATGCTGGCAAAAATGTCGCGTTTTTTGTTATGTGTTCCCTGAACAGACAAGGTAAATTTTAATTGTTGTCGTGAGACAAACATGTGCTTGTAAATAGTTATTCGTAAGGAAAATTGATTCCTTGGTTTTAATCTTATGTTTTTTTATTTTCATGGTAACATCGACTTGTGTGTGCATGGAGCCAAAGTAAAGCCACTCAAGTTAAGATGTACATGTTCAACGTAACTGTAGACAGAATATGCTACAATATCTGAAGTGCTGCAACAGTCTGGAAAATTATTCAAAATTCAGCAAAAATTCTCGACCTGAAGTACAAATCTACAAAATTCAAATAGCAGCATTAATAAAAAAATTGTTGAACATTGCCATTATTTATGTCCTAAAAAATAAAGCAAGTAAATATCAAAACTGTAAATTTAAGATAGCCAAACCGTTTCACAGGCTATTCTCAAAAAATTTTTCTCTTGAGTGTTGAGTGTTAAATTTAAGTTTTTTTTAGCTTTCAAAAATGTACGAGCTAATTTCCTGTGAAAGCGAATTGATAGCTCCCTTGCTCTCTTAAGTTAAAAAATTCTTCATAAGGTTAGACAGTGACTGGCAATAGACATATATGTTGTAGAAAAAAAAATACACCTAATTGTTTCTTTTTGTTTCAGGAAGTTAGGAATTTTTTTTTCAGTTTTTTTTATTTCTTTGTCGTTAGTGTGGTGTCGTCACATGTGGCACCACAATAGTTAGCAATCCTTGTTTACCTTTTGTTAACCCTGACCTAGGCTAACTAATAGGAGTGCCATACATGTACTACTGATATACTGAACAGTATTGATCACCATAGATGTGACACATGACCAAGGTGTCACATGACAACAGTTATATAAAGCACTGTAACTCAATAAACATGTCCATTCCTGTGCTTGCATTAAGCGGTGTTTTAGTTGTTACTCTGATGGGGGAACACGACGCAATAAGGCTACGAAGACAGTCCAGACAGTACATTTAGTTTCAGGCTTAAGTTATTCCTTGAGATCATATTAAACAATACTACGAATAATATACATAGATTCTCTTTGCTGAGAAGAACCAACTGTAGCTAGGCTATGCATACAACCAACAGAAACTTCTGCTTGCGTGGGGCTCCATTCTACTGAATGGTTGACACCCGGGCCTAGGACAATTTTTACCAATTCATCATTTAATATGAATTAGCTCTCACCCACAAAGATCTCTAGACAGACTATTTCGCCCTTGTTTGGGCTCGTCAGTAGAGAATACTTTGTGGATGACAAGGACGAAACGAATACGGTTTCATTTAATTGATATTAAATGATCGATTGGTAAAAATCGTCCTAGGCCCGGGTGTCAACCATTAAGTAGAATGGAGCCCCACACAAGCAGAAGTTACTGCTATATCACTTGCTGAAACCGTATTCGTTGCGCCCTTGTCATTTGCCCTAGCAAGCGTAGCCTAGCTCTCATCCACAAAGTATTCTCTTCTGACGAGCCCAAACAAGGGCGAAACAGGTCAGTCTAGATATCTTTGTCGGTGAGAGCTAATTGATATTAAATGATCAATTGGTAAAAATTGTCCTAGGCCCGGGTGTCAACCATTCAGTAGAATGGGGCCCCATACAAGCAGAAGTTTCTGCTATTTCACTTGCTGAAACCGTATTCGTTTTGCCCTTGTCATTCTTGAATAGGTGGGTTATCTTCTCTTTTAAGGAACTTTATACTTGGATCCAAGGAAGCCAACGTCGGCTTGCAGTCTGCCATGCTAAAGCTTTTCAGGATCTCCTCGGTGTGTGCAGGCTGGTCCAAAGAAATAGAATCGTCTGACTGATGTTTGATCTTTATCGAGAGAAATTCCTTTGCTCTCTCAAGGTCTCGAGCTTTTAATCTTCCCATGAGTCTTTTCTTGAAGTTCGCTAACACTGTGTGGTTTTTTACTGTCAGAATAGTATCACCTACGTAGACCCCTACTATCAGTCCTTGCTCCATGTCATAATACACGCAAGGGTCTGCCTCAGACTGTTTTAGGCTTTCAACAAATTATTAAAACAGCAGTTCCACTCTTTCCCAGATTGAAGTAGGCCATAGATACTCCTCTTGAGTTTACACACATATTCTTCTTTCCCCACTTCAATAAATGGGTGTGGTTGTTCCATTATAAGTTTCCTCCTGGAGAATACCATTTAGGTATGCTGCTGTAAGATCCATTTGATAGATCTCCCAGCCTAATTCCACGGCCAAGGCAACCAAAGTCCTAACAGTTTTCAACTTAATCACAGGTGAGAATGTCTCGTTGTAGTTGATTCCCTTCACCTGTATAAAACCACGTGCCACCAATCTTGCTTGGTAACATTCCAGGTTTCTTTCTTGATCAAATTTCCTTTTAAAAACCCACTTGGACTTAGATTACTTTCCTTGCAGTTGGCTTAGGAACTAGCTCCCCTTCGAGGTTTGAGAGCTTTTCCTCCATGGCTTTCTTCCAGTTCTCGGATTCGGGCCCCTTCATAGCTTCTTCTAATGTCTGAGGTTCGGCTCGCTCATCTTTCGTCTCATGCACGGTGTTGCATTTTAATTGATAATCTCACTTTGCGGCTTGTCGCAGAGATCTTTGGATTGTCGGCCCAACATCTTCTAAAGGAAGTTCTGCATGGTCCTGTTCATACCTCTCTTCACCATCATCCAGGAAATCTTCTATTGGGGTTGGGATCTGTGTCTCTTTAATAGTTACAGGGTTCTCCCTTGGTTCGGGAATTTCCATGTCTGGAATAATGGTCTGCTCCATATCTTCAGATTCATTTGAGGCAGGTCATCCCCAGTAGGTATCTGCGGTTTTCCTATGGTGGGCTGTTCGTGAAAAGGAAACACAGTTTCCTCGAACTTTACATCACGGCTAACTACGATTTTATCGGCTTTAAAATCCCACAACTTGTACCCTTTTGTTCCTTGATGGTATCCAAAAAAAAAAGTCTCTATTGCCCTGTTGTTCTGTTTTGGGATGTGTCTACCTTTGACGGTCCAGGCCCGACAGCCAAAAACTCTTGAGGTGGTCAGTGTCTGCCTCCCGGCCTTCCCAAACTGACGAGGGACTTCTTCTGCGAGCCAAGATTACGTATGTGACAGGCCGTCGTGGCTGCTTCCGCCCATTGGTAGCCTGAGCTTATCAGCATGCACCTTGTCATATCAAACAGCATCCTGTTGTATCGTTCAGAGTTTCCATTTTGCTGGGATTTTCTGGAACGCTGAGTTGCCGGGTAATCCCATGTTCTCGCAAGAAATTATCAAACTCCTGGCTTTTATATTCCCACCGCAGTCTGAACGCAGTTTTTTACCTTGGTCTCATGGAGGTATTCTACTTCAAGTTTATACTCCTTGAACTTCTGGATAACCTCGCTCTTCCTTTTCATCGTGTAGCAACAGGCGTACCTCGAGCAGTCATTAATGAAGGTCACCAGATAGTGGGCTCTCCCTTTTGACATAAGAGAGATTTTCTCTACTACGTCCGACTGTATCAGCTCTAAAACCTGACTGGTCTTGTTTGTTCTACAAGTTGGAAATGGTGTACGGGGTAGCATTCCCTTCATGCTAGTCTCGCATAGACGTTTCCCTCTTTTGTCGTCTTCTTCCGTTTCGTCTTCAGTTCTGGTTAGGCTTCGCTCTGCGGCTTGGTGCTGGTGCCAAATATCTGATGTCACAAGACGTCATGGTTGGTTCTTGCGATGCTGGCGATATTCTGCTCCATCCCCATCATTCTGTACAGGCGTCCTTCTCTTTTAGCTGTCGGGATGGTTTTGCCGTCTTCGTCAGTCTCTCTTGCTTTGCTTTCGTGGAATGTCATTTGGCACCCTTTCTCTTCGATTCTTCCTACAGATAGAAGATTGCAATATAAATCAGGGACATGCAGTATTCAGGCGAGTGTGATTCTGCCACTGCCGTTTTCCGTGTCTCCAGCCCCTTTAACTTCCATGGTTTCTTGGTGGGTGGCCTCTACTACTGACGAGCTAGGTCTATAGTTCGAGAGTTTCTTTTTGCTCGACATCATTTGCCCACTTGCCGCACCTGTCTAAATACCAGGTATTTGTTTTTGAGCTACTTCATTCTGCAATGCGCAACGCCTTCTTCACTATGACAATTTTTGTTGATTTGGCCTTTTCCACATTTCTTGTTTCTTCATTTTGGGTGTCTGCGGGCTTACTCGCCTTTTCTTGCTTGGCTTTGTCACAATTTCTGACAATATGCCCAATTTGCCACAGCAGAAGCACTTAACCTTTCGTCTCGGCGGGTGATGATCTTTCTGTGTTGACACGTCTTCGTTTTTCTTCTTATTTTGACTTGTGTCAATTTTCTTAGTTACTAGGGCTTTGGCATCACCTTCGGCAGTACCTTCACTTCGGGCTTTACGTTTTTCTTCTAAAAGTAATGTAGCTTTAACAATTTTGGTACCTCAAGTATCTTCTTGGTACTCAAAGTTTAAGATGAGTGCTTCATACTCTTTGGGTAGCCCCATCAGCATCACTAGGGAAATTGCTTTATCCGTAAGGTCGTAGTTGCATGATGCTAATTTTCAGTGATTGTCTATGATTCGGTTTAAGTATAAACTTAACGTCTCACCTGGGTTCAAGTTTACATTGAAAAAATCGCGCATCAACTGGAGTACTTGCAGTAGTCCATTGCTAGAGTGTATCTCCACGAGATTTTCCCATGCTTCTTTGGCCCTAAGGCAACTTCCGATGTCGTCTAGGTAATTGTCTTCCATAATCAAGAACAAGAAGGTTAGAGCCTTTTCGTTATTCTTACGTTCACTGTCCGACATCGTCGCGCCATATCCCGGCTCAATGGCTTCCCAAACATTTCTTTGCATTAAGGCAGCTCTTGCTCGAATCTTCCAAACGTGATAATTTTCGATGTTTAATTTGGGTATTTTAAAATCATCTGTCGAGGTGACCATCGTGCTGGATTTACTTAAAAAGTCACTTTCGTCCTGATAAGTTACATAAGTTTTAAAATTTACGTCTGTCATGCTCATTAACTTTCACAGTCACTTTCCTCGTATCAGATTAACTTTAAAAGTCAATTTCGTATTTATTTATTCTTCTTCAAAGCACTCAGTTCTTTTTCGCTGCGTAGCGGGTGTCTCTTACTAGCGCGATCACAACTTTAGGCCTAACGCCGAGCACGTTTTCCGTCTTCGTTGCGTGCCAGCGGCTTTTGCTAGCACATTTAGGCCTAACCAAGCATGTTCTTCTCGCTTCCTTGATTTGACCTTGGAATGGTGCCAAAACGTCGCATTACCGATCCTCTTCGTCGTCATTCGTTTTGCCGTCTGCTGCGAACTCACGGTAATTTTCGTACCTCTCCAGCACACTGGGAACGATTTGGGCCCATAACTTGTAGTTTTTATCTTCTTTGCGTATAAAAGGTAAACGAAACATCGTAATTTATGCTGGAGTAAAGCATAGGACGTTTATTACGGCGCCATGTTTTGACGGTATACAGAAACGTTGGCAGCTAGAAAAACGAAAGTAGGCTAACATATCCGGTCATACAAAAACCCGGTGTAAGATTAAAACGGAAACTAACTCTAAGCCACGCTAGCGCAGCGACATGCTAAATATTCTAGCTTTTAAATCACAGGAGCCCAACACTTAAAAAATAGGTCTATAGGCTATCAAAAATTAATGACAACAACCTGTTGGCAGCATTTATAGATAGTGATTAGTGATTATAGTAGTTAATTTTAGATGCTCCGGCATTAGAGTTCCCTACTCCGGACCAGTAAAGAGTTTGCAGAAATTCTGCAAAAGTAGAAACAGTCACTGCAATTACTGTAACTTTGCCAGAAGAGTGCACCAGATGTCGGTGCGTGTCACAAGAACCTTAGGATCGTAGCACCTGCCATTTTAATTGTACCTAGATTGGGCCTTTGTTATCAGCCCTTCATCCTTCATCAAGACCTCGGCACTGCTGCTACTACGATGAATGGTCTTTTGGTTGTTGTTTTTGTCGACAGCAGTTCTTCACCTTCACTAGGCACCATTGCGCCATTGGTGGGTTTGACCTTCATTCTCAGTCCTTCGTCCTTAGCCGCGCTTCAAAACCACTGTTGCTTCGGTGAATGATGATTCGGTTGTAGCCTCTACCAGCAGCAAGTCCCCTTCACCTTTGCCGGCACAATTGAACCATCACTACTGGACCTCCCTCTTCAATCCTTCGTCCTTCGTCAAGTCAGCATGCTACTACCATGGAAATAATCCTTCCGTTATCACTTCTGCCGTCACCAGATCTCGAACACTGCTTCTCCTACCCTGCATATGTCTTAGAGCTTCATTCCTTGGACTTTCCGACCTTCAGACCAGACCTTGTAGTCAGTGTAGTCGAAGGACTCGATTTCCCTATCCAATAACCTCACTTCTCACCGTTCGATTCTCGATGACAGTCCTGGTCTGGACCCTCCAACATCATTTTGGTTTCTCATTTCCTTTTCCTTTTAGGAACTTTCATACGGTGCTATCCAACGTCTGAATATCCCTCACAACCTTCTTATCCACGAACGCGCACTGTTCACATCTCTTCATAAGCGAAGAACTCGGTTCCCGGTTACCTCTACGGTTCCCGATTACCTTTCTGATTGCCTTTACTTACATAACGCAACAGGCGCTTCCAAGATGGGTCTTCAATCCACGTCCCGTAGGCCTTTCGACTAAACAGAGGTTCCTCCCACTCTCCGGTACCCACCTTGCGATTACGCCCACACTGTTACCTTTATTCCTTCAGACATGCAACTGTATTTGCTTTCTTGGCATCACGATTCCCGATTACCAGTCTTTCAACGTAGTTTCCAGTTTTCATGAGACCCACTGTCACAGTGTCCTTGTTCGGCCTGATTGCCCAAAGAACTGTCATTTCTACCCGTGGTCTACCCCTATGCGTTCCCTGCCACAACTGGTTTCTGACTGTTCACTTCTTCGAACTTCCAGTGGATCATGAGCCTCTCGACTAAACAGCGGTTCCCTCCACTCTTCGGTTCCCATCTTGCGATTACGCCCACACTGTTATAATTATTCCTTTAAACCATGCAACTGTAGATTTTTGTTATTTGCTTCTTTGACATCACTATTCCCGGTTCCCGTTTACCAGTCTTTCAACGAATTTTCCAGTTTTCATGTGACTCGCTCTCGCAGTGTCCTTGTTCGGCCTGATTGCCCAATGACCTTGTTCGGCCTGATTGCCCAATGAACTGTCCTTTCTACACCAGCATCAACTTTGGTCGATATATATATTGCTGATCGGATGACACAGAAGAAGATTAGCATGATTCCTGTCACAAGGATGAAACATGAATTCGCGAAGCATTCCGCATCTCACTTTCCCTGACGTCTCTACCCTTGCATGACCACAGCGCCACTGAGCTTTTCATTTCAGGCAACATCCCACTTACCTGATCCCACCCTTGCAGCGTCAATCCTCACATGCTTCGCCTTCGATTACCGATTGCCCTTTGCGTGGACTCCTACTTTCGCCACCAGAGGTACCCAGTCCGCTGGCGCTTTGTCTCTTTCCTGCGCTTTGCAGTCTCACTTCCGCCGCGTTCAAAACGCGCCATGTCTGACTCTTCATCATCGGAGGAACCGCTGCCCCCGGTTCCCAATGTGCTTTCGCCAAAACCCTGTCGTTCCCTTGGAATTTCTGGCAAAAATATTCACTTTGATCCGCACCCTTGCTGCCAAAAACACCATGAATGCGATGGAGAGCAGAAAAGGTGTTAAGACCCGTATCTAGACACGCTAGTGTGTCGCGCCAAATTAGGCAACAAACATCACATCAATTCAATTGTTGAGGTTGTAAACCATTGTAGCGCGACGCCATAGCGCCATAGTGTGTCGCGCCAAGTTAGGCAACAAACATCACAACAAACATCACATCAACATCGCATCAATTCAATTGTTGAGGTTGTAAACCATTGTAGCGTTACGCCATAGCGTCAGTGTCTTATATCTTGAAGCATAGTTGGGCACATTTCAGGTACTTCGGGAAAAATAATAATGCGATACAAAAGCTTAAATTGTGTTGAAATTGAGAGCAATAACCCACCTGACAAAAATTAACTCGTGTTTGAATGCCAGCTATGCTGCTTTCAATGCAAAATCTGCCCCTCAATAACGTTGAAAATGAGTTTCTACCTACCTAGCTAGCCCGCTCATCCCCATGTTAAATCCCATAGGGTGATTATTCATCGATTCCGAAATAACGGGAAGGCTTCCAGCTATGAAACTGGACGAATGGATGCAGTACAATACGAACTGTGTACCTTTTATGGTTTGGAGCCTGGGGAAGTAACAGGGATGGCGTGGGAGGGCGCGTAAGTACGAAAATATTGTTATGACCTGTAATGTTCCCTCCGGAACTTGTAGGTTCTTAGAACTAAGACATTTCAGACAGTAAATGATAAGCAGACTAACACTTGCTAAAGGACTTTATTTCCTGTGTGCTGTACAGTTTTATAACATGATGATGTCATGTGATTACCCACAGGATGTAGGGTGGCGACAAGCATGGACAGACTGATTAAACTATGTAGTGGTTAAGGTCAGCTGAGGAAGGTGAACAGTGTTGGATGCAACCCTCCCAGCGTGGCTTGCCACAAATAACGACAAGTCACGACAATGGATCCCCGTTAAAAAAAAAAAAAATCTAAGACTACTGAAAAACAAACAAGCATCATTAGATTCTTTTTAGTCACTCTAATTTTATCTATTAAGAGAAGAAGAAAATGTTGCGCTTTCTAAAGAAAAAAAACTACATTTTTTCGAAAGCTAGACCCCCCCAAAAAATAAACAAAATCTTTTAAATTTTAACAATGCTCGGAAAACTTGCATCATGAAGACCACTATTATAATTAAAGTTGAAATAGGAAGTTCAGGTTCTAGTATCAAGTGTATTTCTTTTTGTTGGCCAACAGACTACCCTCTTGTGATGTTATCTAATAAGGAACAGTCGTTGATCCAATTGGTTATTTTCGCAAATGAGAGTACTCATGCTCCCGAACAGTTGTCATTTGCGACGGAAAATATGAAAATAGAAAAGAGACATATATTAAAATCGTGGAATCTATTTTCCACACATATAACCTGAAACATAACATTTTTCCCAGCACGGGAACAATTAAAATCATTCGGTCTATTCCAAATACACACAACGAAACGCGCACAGGTTTCCTACTTAAAGGAACAAATTAAAATGAAACCATTTATTTGGTTTACACATAACCGATACAAACGTTGATGTTAGTCTGACTCCAAAATTTAATTTGATGATGTGTCATAATCAGCGAGCTTGTCCGGTGCTCGCCGAGCTCTTTTTAGACGTTCGGAATGATTGAAGTTAGGCTGCGCTGCAGCATCTACAACAGATGGCGCAACCTTACGCTTTTTGGATTTTGGTTTGGATAGAGAGATTCCCGATGAACTTGCTTTCGGCGGAGACATCCTTGTTAATAAAGGAGGTTCCGTACCATCTGGCACTCTAATCTCTGGAGAGGCGCTAGAATTTTGTGCCATGGTGGAAACTTTGGGATCAATGACGTCATCGGACTCTTCTATCCCCGAAATGGGTGATTTCGCTCGATTTTGTACGTGCGTGACATTTTGACCTTGCGGATTGTCGGATGATCTTAAGAGCACGTCATTTTCATTGGTTAATGTCGGCATTACTACAGACGATCTACGTGATAGGCCTTTTGATTTTCGACGCCGATTTAAATAATCAGCTGACTCTGGAACTGAAGTTGCCAAACCACTCGGATTTCGCTTGCTAGCGTGATGTTGAAAATCGCTATTCTTCGGAAATTTATTCATGCCCGAATTATGCGCTTTTGCTGTTGGAACTACGTCGTTTGTTAAGCTTTCTGCAACTTCAGGATTCAGTTTAATGCGAAGCTGGTCACGATGTTTAGTTACAACTTTCTGTTCATCAGTGAGTACTTCGTAAATCAGATGCGGCAGCCTAGATTTAATGACACCGCCAGACCATAATCGTGCGTTAGTTCGACTAAAATCACGATACCAAACCGTATCGCCAACATAGTGTTTTGACGTACGATGTTGTGTGCTAGCAACTTGTTTTTGCTGATTTCGTGAAGCTGGAGTGAAGCGGTTCCACGAATATCTCTATGGTCAAAAGTTCATTTTGCAGTCAGATCAGAAGGCACTGATTTGGATTTTTGGCCCCAAGAAAGGAATTCCGCAAATGGCGGCAGCCCGTGTGCAGCGTTGGGCGGTTATGTTAAATGCCTATTCTTACGATTTCGAGCATATTCCCGGCAAATTAAATTTAACCGCTGATGCACTGTCTCGACTTCCGTTACCGAACGACAAAGAGTTCGAGGAAGCCGAGGAACAATACAATGTTCTAGCGTTAGAGACAATATCTAACTTGCCAGTGCTAAATGACACACTAGTTAGCGAAATTAAAAAGGATAAAATTCTATCAAAAGTCTACCGCTACGTGAATCGGGGCTGGCCGGCCGTATGTGAGGATCCGGACGTGCAACCGTACTTCACACGTCGCAACGAAATCACCATCGAGAATGATACGCTTTTCTGGGCTTTGCCCGCGTGGGTTCGAGTCCCACCCTCGTCGCCAATTGTAATGTTCCCTCCGGAACTTGTAGGTTCTTAGAACTAAGACATTTCAGACAGTAAATGATAAGCAGACTAACACTTGCTAAAGGACTTTATTTCCTGTGTGCTGTACAGTTTTATAACATGATGATGTCATGTGATTACCCACAGGATGTAGGGTGGCGAGAAGCATGGACAGACTGATTAAACTATGTAGTGGTTAAGGTCAGCTGAGGAAGGTGAACAGTGTTGGATGCAACCCTCCCAGCGTGGCTTGCCACAAATAACGACAAGTCACGACATGAACATTGTTAGTATTGTCGGCATCGTCTCTCATTGGACGGCCAAAGTTCCAACAATAAGAACGTGCCTAGGCACACACTAGTGTATCATGATAAATCTAACTAACGATACAAAGAAATTGTATTCATGTCCAATTCACGAAAAATAAACTAAGTGTAAAAACAAAGCATCATAAACAAAGCCAAAAACTGGTAAGGGGGCCACCAAGTTGAGAGTGGTTCGGCCCTTCAAAAGAGTGATATTAACACACCAAAACTAACTAAATACAACAAAATTAAAACCAAACCAAAAACCAATAAAAAGGTGACTAAGTTGAGAATGGTTCGGCCTATAGGCAAAAGGTAGTAGCAAATTGTTGAAAACCAATTTCTTGTTGACGTGGCACTTTATTACTCATCTGCACGGTAGTGGAGTTGAGTCAATACACAATTTAAAAAAAAGGAGTGATATCATATCAAAAACCAGAACTGGTAAAAGGGGTCGCCAAGTTCCGAATGGTTCGGCCCTTCAAAGGACTGATATCAACACACCAAAACATTCGCCAACTTCATCACACCGAATAATACTTTGGACGTTAAATGAAAACTTGAACATTGCTACCGAAAGTAGCAATGTTCTAGTTTTCATTTAACCTTCGAATTATTAAGCGGTGCGATTAACTTGGCGAATGTTTTGGTGTGTTGATATCACTCCTTTGAAGGGCCGAACCATTCAGAACTTGGCGACCCCTTTTACCAGTTCTAGTTTTTGATATGATTACTATTTCCCCAACGAAATGAATCGCCATTTGGAGGAAACAACGACATTCACGGCAACGTTCTCTTCGGGCGGCTCAAAAAAGAGCTCTTCAACTTGCACAGACCTCACCTACGAATCCATCTTCTGTGTTACCCGAGACTCATCAACCTGTCAACCATCATTACCATCCACTGATGAGATTCCCGCAGTTCCAAGATCCAGTGGTATGTCAGGCCTTTTACGTGAACCAGTGCGTATTAAAAAAAGCTACAACACCTTTAGCTCCTCGCAAATCGTTGGTCCCCAAACAAGTGCGTCTCACGATTCTTCCATCCTCATCGGTCTCGACCATCCTGTCAGCACCACTGAAGCGGTCCCGCCTACTACGATGCCCTTATTACCCTGTTCACCACCTGCTGCACCCCTTCCATCGGCTGCGATCTTGCGGGAGTCCCTACTCCGTGGCATTCACATTTCAGCACGTGAACAAGAAAACTTAGATTTCAACATCAGCTTTGTTTTGTCCTTCACTGAACGTTTTGCGGCGGAACTCACGTCTCTCCGTGCGTCAACAGCCACGCTTCCCACACTTCAGGTTTCAGCTGCTGCTACAGAATAGGTCCGAGCCGAGACCTCCATTCTTAGAGCCACTAACAAGTCCTATAACAATAAACTTGAACTCGTGCGAAGAAAATATCACTCCTTGCGTATCAATTACGCATTACTCAAGAATAATCATCGATGGGTATCGCCGATCCCAACATCCCCTCCGTGGAGGGCATACTATTGTGCACGATCACTTACTCGGCGTTTGCTTAATGCTCCGTCGACCTCACAGTTTCGATCTCCTGCGGTTCCCTCTTCCTCGTTGCAGGAACCGTCTCCCTCGGTTGCCACGTTACATGAAACCGCTCCTTCACCATTACCCTCTCCGTTTCTCGACCCTTCGGTTACCGCATCATCTGCACGATCCCCAACTTCCGATCCGCCACTTTTCGCTTCCGAAGCTCATCTCCTCACTTAAACGGATGCCTCATCCAAGCAACACCTGCCATATCTAGCTACTCAGTGTGGCAATACAATGATGCGCCTAATTTCATCCCTGTTTTCCATGGAATTACTCCGCATTCAGCACAACCTTCCCGAGACCCCCTGCTCTCCTTGTCGCTCGCGAGCCAGGGGAGCGGCCTTAGGTTTCCGAGTCTTAAAATAGTACGATAAAATTGTCACCTGTCTTCATTCTCCGGTCCGTGAAGCACCTGTTCCCTTGGCCCGTCTACAACTTCAGCGACCACCGGATTATGTGCCTTCGCCAACTTCTCATCTACCTATACATAATGCAACAACCATCTTGCGATGTACCTTCCTTGTACAACTTTCAATCTTCTAATGGATCTCAATTACCTCACGATTCCTTGTGCAAAATTACTCCAGCCTTCTATCATTCCACCATACTCTCTTCTTAGTGCACCATCCTCTCATTCATCTGTGGACTTTACCTTGCCGGTTCCGGTTCCCTCACGATTACCACCATAGGATCATGACGTCTCATCCTGCTACTTCTTCATTCCAGTGACGTTCCTCAAGTCTCGTTGACTCTTTTTCCCAACAAGGTAAGCAGGTCTTGTGAAATATTACTTGTTCTACCCTGTCCCTCGCAGGATGTAAGGCTCCTTACTGCGAAACTGTTGTGTAAACCTATACTCGTAAAAAAAACGATTCCCCTACAGTTCGCACCCTTGGCCTCCCACTTATACGATACATTAGATTCCGTACCTTTCGGGTCTCATCATGTTCCGTTGTGGGTATGGCTTTGGCTCTAAGGTTGTCTTCTCCGGGACTTGTTCCTTGGGGGCGCTGGCTCGTAATGCGGGGATACTCCAACCTAGCCCTCCTCCTAGGTGACGAAGTCTGCTATAAAAAATGTAATGTATATTTTCATCGCTATAAAAAGACTAAAATACCAGGGCCTGCACCTGGTTGATTTTAGTTTTTATTGCCTCACTAAAAATATACATTACCTTTCATCCCGCCCAGCCTCCCCTCCATGAACTAGGTTCTGGGTTCGGGAGAAATGATGAGGTTCAGCTTGCGAAGTCTGTCTATATAGACTGGCCCAAGCTTGCGCATGCGCAGAACTATTACGAGTCCAGCAGGGAAGCCAACCTTCAAATTTCTTGGTAATTAAAGCTCAATAGGGGGAAACTGCTATAAAAAAGGTAATGTACATACTCAGTTAGGCAATAAAAACTAAAATCAACCACGTGCAGGCCCTGGTATTTTAGTCTTTTTAGCCTTATGTTTTTATCAAATTTTCTTTGTCTTGAGACAATAGCGAACGTTGGATTTTTACTTTCTCCTAAAAAAAAAGTAATAAAATGGGGTGGGTCCCCCTCTGGGCCCCACGGGAAATTTCACTCACTTAGGTCCGCCTTCATGCTCACTTCGCTTCATGCTCTTGGAGTCCTTTGATTCCGGGGCAGCCAGCTCGTTGCTAGGGCACTTGTTACTATGGTTCCACCGCCATCAGTGACGAGGTCTACTGCAATGCTGTAAATTGCAGGTGCCATAATATATATTTTCGTCAACATACAGAAACATCAAAATACCAGGGGGTACCTGGTCGATTTTGATTTCTGTTGCCTAACATTATACATTACCTGTACCCGCCCTACCTCCCCTCTCAAGTTACCATCGTAAAAATTAAAAGGCATGAAAGATGAAACCATGTCTGGTCCCAGCGCTTTTATAAGAGGAGTGTGCACAAGCGACCGAGCTGGCAGGGAAGCCAACAAGTTCTTCTCTAGGACTGCATTACAAGAAGGCATGCTATAAATTGCAGGTAATATATATTTTCGATTAGGCAATAGAACCCAAAATCGACCAAGTGCCCCTGCTGTTTTGATGTTTTTAAAAGAAGCTTGTTGACCAAGCCATACAGGACATTATCCCTTAAGTCTGAAATGAAACTGGCCAATTTGTATTTAGCTTCATTTAGACAATAGAATGTTTCATTATTGATATCCGACCCATAGTATGGCGTAATGCTGATTGGCTCGATACTCATCGGCTCAACATCAACTCTGCACAATATTTAACTATACAAATAAAATGCATGTCATTAAAGGTATCTTTCCTCATTTTAATCCTGGTATGATCTTGTTTGATTGCAGGAACAGGAAAGCTGGGCTTTTCCTTTGTTCGCATAACTGCTCTGTTGATTTCCTGCAATCGCCTATGGATGGGAACGGGCAACGGTGTAATCATCTCTGTACCTTTGTCAGACAGTAAGACTAAATGTTCATTGATTAACTTAGAACATTACGAGTTGAGGATGATATGACTTGTATTCAATACATCAACTGTCATATGTGAAGGGCTCGTTTGAAAGTACACACATGTTGGTTGCTTTAATCTTAAAGTTATAGAAAAGCCCATTTTTACAGTGAAAGCTGTAATGTGGCAAAACAAAGGCAGTATATAACTTGGGCTAAGAAAAAAGTCTTACATTTTTATTTTTTGACGAGTATCGGAAAGTTTTGGTTGTTTTTACTATCTGCGAAATACTAACCTTTAGTACGTACTAAATTTTTGATAATTTATGCCTGAAATAAATTTCAAACCCTTAAATTCCATTTTAAATCTTATTTAGATTAGCTAATCACCCGCTAGGAGTGCTGCACTCGTACTCCATTAATAATACGAGCATAGCCTCAATCTGATTAATCGCTTCAGGCACTGGTGTTAGTAACACAGTGCCACTTATTGCTAGAGCAACTACGTCTATTGCAGATCCATGGAAAATTATGCTCAACTACGTGAACTTATGGCTGCTAGCATGTTCTCCGAGTGTAAGTGTAGAAAATACAGGAGATCTCCACCCTTATGCAGGAAGTGTAGAAAATGTTATTTTAAAGAAGTTTGATGTGAAATTTGTGACCATCATGACGCTAACACGGTAACAGCTATGTCCAAACGTTTTTGTTAGCACTCTTCAGAACCATAAAGGGCCTTTCAACACTACCCGTTCTTTTAGACATCATCTGACCCTTTACGGTTCTGGAGGGTGCTAAAAAAAGTGTGGACTTAGAAAAATTTTTCTCTTCATTTTTTTATGGACCACCCTATACAGTATGTCCCAGAAGTCCCGTCCACCCAAAATAAAGGGCTATATACTGGATACGAGTTGGTAATGACAACGTACTCTTAGAGGAAATCACCTATGGTGAATCCAATGATGGTTCCCAAACTGACCTTGGAGGTCGTCTTCAAGGTCATCCAAAATACAGGGTGGTCCACAAAAAACTAATGACCCAACATTTTCTTCTCAGTCCAACTTTTCTAGTTAGCACCTCTTAGAACCAAGAGAGGACAGAAATCTTCCCGTTTAATTAGATTTGATTTCCGTCCTCTCCTGGTTCGGAGGGATGCTAACTAAAAAAGTTGGACTTAGAAAATGTTGGGTCGTGAGTTTTTTGTGGACCACCCTGTATATCTCCTAAACTATTCAAGATATGGGCATAAAGTAAATTAGAAAGTTGTTTGGGATTATAACACAAGTTAAAATTAAAAATTGGCATTTTACGTTGAGGTTTCATGTTTAGAGGTAAAAATTTCAACTCATTTAACTGTTTTTGATGAACGTCGGCGAATTTTCAATCCAGATCACGGAGCTTTTTCAGGCCAAAAAGTATTTACACTATTTACACAACATCAGGGACACACACTTGACTACATCAAAGCTTCTTCAATTCTGCCGTGTTCGTTTGTTTTTTTGAAGTTTTATTGCTTTACTGTCCCTGTTGTGATTGGGGAGGGTTTGGTGCTTCGTGCTGCTATGGTTTTGTGGGTGACGGGAAGGCACCTTTAGTTAGTTTACGTGGTGTGGCTATTGCGAGTGATTCAAGTGCAAGCCTTGGATACAATTTCTTTTCGAAAAATAAAATTTCAGTTGTATCGAAATCGGGGTTTTGTCCGGTGTCAACGTGGTGTACTGCCAGACCATCATTTAAATCAAACTGTTGAACAGAAGCTGTGTGTTCGGAATTTCTTATTTTGACTAGGTGTTTTGTGTGCCCATGTATGTAGTAGGGAATTTTAGGCACGGAATCCTGTAAATAATGTTCGATCTTAATGCTCTTGGGATGGGTTTTGATGATGGTCTGAGGAGGGTTTTGATGTAACTTAGGGGGTGTCGAAAATCTGGTGTGAATGTTTGCTTCTCTAAGAATGCGGCAGATGGGTTTTGACACTGACTGGAGATTTGAGATGGTGATTGTTTTTATGGGTGTTTCTGGCTCCTCGATATTATTATTGTTTTTGGCTTTTTGGAGCGGTGGAAAACTGTCTGGGTAGTGGTTGAGTTTGAATTTCTTTTTGGTTTGCGAAGTAGCATGACAATCGGGATCCATGGATCGAATTTTGCCCCGTTTCAACTCGTTGTTATAAATGGCTTATTTGATAGAAACAGGATGATGGGATTTGAAGTCAGTGGCGTGGGTGGTTTGAGTGGGTTTCTGGTATGGTCGAAAGGGTATTTTGTTGTTGCGGCGCTCGAGGAGGAGGTTAAGGAAGGGAAGTTGCTGCTGTTCATTTTCATGTTCGACCGTGAACTGTATGCCTGGGTGGTCGCTGTTGCAGGCATTAGCACGTTGGTAATGGCCTCGGCTTTCATGATGGCTAGGATGTCATCAACGCATCGAAACCAATCTTCTCCCCATGCTTCTCGCTCTCACTCGGCATCGCTTTCCCCCTCAACAGTGCGGCTGATTTACGAAATGGCCCCTTCACCATTGGCTCACCATATTGAGATCCAACAGCAACAGCTAGTGTTTATTTCACTCCTCCATTACCACCCGCCATTCAAAGTGTTTCCACCGAACCTATCCCGTCTCATCCGGTATCTGATTTAGTCTCGGTTCCGCCTTGCTCGTTTCCTGAACCAAGTCGCACGGAACCTGCCCATCTACCTTCAACAGCACCGTCGGCGGATACCATTGACCCATCGATTCCGCCAGCTCCATGCCCACTGGAATCGGCGTGGACTCAAGCTGCCGCTTCTCCTGCCTGCCAAGCCTTGTCTTCATACTCGGTTTGGCAATTCGACGACGCTCTCGCCGTCTTCCCGGTCTTCAATGGAATCGTTCAACACTCTGATGCTTCCACTAGGACCCTGCCATGTTCACCATGTCGGAAGAAGGCCAAGGGAGTCGACCTGGTATTCCGGGTTTGTCTTAATTTCCTTGTTCTTTCCATCTACCAATGCCCACTACGTATACAGAAGCCACTTTTCGGCGCCTGCGATCCGGGCCTGGAACCATTCCTCCTCGCAGGATTCCCTTCTTCTTTAATTATTATTTCACATAACGATCCAGCCTTCACAATAACACCTGCATGAACATTTTGCTACCGACAACCATCAGAAAATGCTCTGCACCATGCTTCTTACTTTACCGAAACCCGAGCCTCGATTACCCTTATGCAGCCGTTCATTCTGACGTCCTTTCTTCTACCCGCAACATGCCGTTCCTACTAGTACAAATTAACCCATTATTCTTTGCTTCGGAATCTATTTGTAATGACACACAGCATCCACAAACATCCTTCCAGGGCGCACTCTTCTGTCCTCGATCCTCACAGACTTGCGTAATTTGCGCCGTGCCCTGTCCTGTTCGATCCTAGTGCCTTTTGTGTGTCTTGTGCGTGTGTCCTATGTTGTCAAAATCGAATCGAATCCGTACAAATCAAAATAGAAAAATTCGATTTTCGAATGATTTTCGATTTTGTGAATTTTTTTCGATAATTACACTTAAATTAAGTTTAAAGTGAATATTAGTATCAAATAAAACATTAACTTTAGTCAAAAATGTAAAAAAAAACGTCTAAACAAATTATAAATAACAACTTGTGTAAGGAATTTGCAACATTTTCTTTACGGTACTGGAGATAGGCTACCTCCAAGCAACAAAACGCTAGATTTTTAAATCGAAACTGCCAACCATAAACTCGGTAAAGTAGGGTGGGCAGGAGAAATTGAACTTTTACACTAAAATCGTTGAAACTTGGAAGATCGTCAAGAAAAACCCAAGTGGTCTTACTGAAGGCCTGAAATCTTTAATTTCGAATTTATTTTTTAATAAATACCAAAATGTAAACAGTGCTGCTGCGAAAAATGTAACGCACATCATTGTAGTTCGGCATAAAGCCACGTAGATTATGTTACCTACACGTTTTATAATTGTTTAAAGTCGCATAATAATCGATTTTATTGATGTCTGAAACTGTTTATAACTTGCAACAACTCATGTGTACGACGCAGGTTTGTTAGCACTAATGTCGCTGTTTTCACTTACTATTTTTTTCAATGTATGTCTTAAATCTTCGTAAAAAATGCTTAGCCTTTGATCTTAATAATGTTCAGATTCCAAATATATTTACCTTTTTTAAGTCGGTTGGGTAGTTTTAAAACTATGAGGCAAAACGTGTCCGCTACCTCAGCTCAATGCTTTAGCGCCATGTTGGAATTTTACTTGCGTAAGTAAACACGATCGGCTCTCTCGTGCAAACCGGAAGTGGCTCGAGCGTCGCTGGTGCCGAATTTGACTGACCAAACTCTCCACCAACCAGTGAATTGGATGCTTGGAAATTTAGGCTCTAAACAAATCCTAAGGTGCCTTACATGTCTAGCACTCCTCGGGGCCCACGCAGACAGCAAGTTGGAGCAGTTTCCGAAGTATAAAAACTCAAGCTTGAGAAAATATAGCATAGCTCGACCTCGCAACCACCCATCGCCACGTTTTTCGGGAGAGCGATGTTCTTCTGCCGTCGCAAATTGTGCCAAACGGGGCAAAGGTAGAGGACATATAAGTTAACTTAGTGACTTGTACTTGAATTTCATTTAGGCCATTTATTTGAAAACTTAAACGTAACTTAAACTTAATTAACGTGATTGGGGTACGTTTTTGCAGGTAAAATATTTTTTGGGGATGATTTTATAAAAACTTTTAATTTCATTCCCGTTTCAAGTTAAAACTTTCAAAACGTGAAATTTTTTTCCAATGTAAAACCAAAGACTAGCATCTTAACCAGACAGCTAAAGGTTGCATGTGAATCGTCGTCAGTGACATCATGTGAGTTGAATTTTTATTCAATATTACTTGCATTTTTGCGAAAATGCACTTCTAGTTTGAAGTTGGTGAAATTTCTTGATCGTTGTTTGTACTTGAGTGATAAGCACGATTTGCTTAACTTTTTTTTTTGTTGTTGCTGAAATCTAAAACCAAGATATGGTGTAACCCAAAATGAAACTGCAAACTAAACACTGTTTTGTAAATATTTTATTAACCAATGTTCAATAACTGTAAATAGAGCTTCAGTTTGTTTCTAACCATTATTTACTTAGTTACTTAAACTTAGAAAATTTTAGTTTAAGGTTAACTGCTAATAAATGCACGTCTTTTACCATGGTGGCAGCAAGGAATTACCGCTTGCCAAGTTAGGCTATTTTTATTAAAGCATTAGTCCGCAGCGTTGCTCCTTCCCTGAATAGTGGCCTGCTATGCTTGTTGTCCTGAAATCCAGCAAAATTGGAAAGAAAGACCAGTAGCCTAACTTTGCAATACAGTATCCGCACCAGTACGATTACCGTAAATCGCCTAATAAACGCCCTGGCATTGCTAACGTCCATTCGCCCCCCCGCCCCCCCCCAAAAAGATAGTTTTTGAGCTCAAAAAGTATGTTGTAGCCTTATTCCCCCCCCCCCCCCCACACCCAATCTTTTTTTTTAGTGAATCGTAAAATTGACATAGTTTACCGAAATCAACTTTTCATCCTCTTAAACCTTGGTTGTTCTGCAGCAAAATTAATGAAAGTATTCATAAATTTAACGAAATCAACATTTAATCCAACACGATTCACGAGAGCATTTGTAATCACGGAAACGTCGGCAATATTAGGCCTACGCGATCGATCATTGATGTGCGTTATATGGCTTAAGTAGCGAAAACGCTATACCTTTTTCTCATTTATTCTCAAATTTAGTTTATTTAATCATCCGCCTTCCAATATCTGACCTAATTCAAAGCTAAAATTAATTTCTAACCATCACCAACCTCCAAAACAGACACGCAATTCACGACCGGAAAAAGCCAAGCAGAGTCACGTCATAACGGACACGATGGACTGGATGTTTCAAGCGCTTCTCGAGTCTGGACGCGTGGAACCTCGGCGTCCACTACTGAGGCTCCTCGGGTCCAGACCTACGCGTCCACTTCCGCTGGAACCTCCATCTTGGACGACAATATGTAACTGTATGGTGATAAATGAGTCAACACACGCGTTTCACGGTAGTGAATCACGTTGTCTGTTTTGGAGGGTTGTGATGGTTAGAAATTAATTTTAACTTTGAATTAGGTTAGATATTGGAAGGAGGATGATCTAATAAACTAAATTCGACGCCGACTTTTCCGTGATTACAAATGCAACCGTGAATCATGTTGGATTAAATGTTGATTTCGTTAAATTTATGAATATTTTCGTTAATTTTGCTGCAGAACAACCAAGATTTAAAGGGTTAAAATGATTTTGATAAGCTTTTAGTCAATTTTACGATTCACTAAAAAAAAAAATTGTGTTAATGCTAGATTGAACCCAGATCACGCACGTGAATAATCAACTTTACCATGATGGATTTAGGCCTAAACGGTCACCCCCAAAAATACATTAAGGTCAGAAATCTTGTTTTAGCTTTGTTAACGCGCCCTCCATTCTTTTATCGAATTAATTTTAGTCGCCCATGGGCGTTTAATAGGCTGTTTACGGTAGTGACGTTTGCCGGCACACTGTTTTGGGCCGACGCCGCTACAGAAGGGGCACCATTACGGTTGATTACTTCAGCGAGAGGAGGTATGGCGCAGCAGTTAGACTGACTAGTGGGGAAGGAGTTGGTGAAATATGTTGATGCCCCATCTCGACGTAGAATACCGAAGATCTCACAGGGGAATTGAGGGACCTGAGAATAGGAGAAGAGGAGGTTATGATGTCATAAGTTGTGGAAGAGATTCGTGGATGATATCATGGCAGTGCTGAAGAAGTATGAGGTGGAGAGAGTCAGCGAGAAGATTAATGAATGGCACAGTGACCTAAGCTTCACGAGGGAGGAAGAGAATAAAGGAGTGCTTCCCTTTCTGGATGGCCTCATTACACGCAAGGAGGATGGTCGAGTGAGTTTTCAGCCATTTAAAAAGCCATTGGCTACACCTAGAGGTATAACGTATTCCTCAGGCCACCCGAAGCTGCAGCTAAAACAGATTTCCCAGAATGAATTTGTAAGACTTGTGAGGAACTCAAGCAGACCTGAATTGGCTGGGCCATTACCTTTTTGAAGCGAAAGGAAAGTTTTTGAACTTAAGAGTATCCAGCAGGGCTCCTAAATTCCCAGATGAAAAGAGCATATGAAATTGCAAAGAGCTGCAAAAGGAGGAATGAAAAAGGACAAGTGAGTGAGTCTAACTTTTCTTGATGGAGTTAGTGAGAAAATCAGCGAAATCCTAAGAAAACAAGGCTTCACGACTTATTTCAGAAATGTGAAAGGTCTGAAATCGAGGATAGTCAAGAATGGGCAAAGTATGCAGGATAGCACTCAGAACCGCAGAGTGAAGCAGAAGGAGAAAGACGAGGCGACTATGGTAGACGTACAGGATACGAGCGAAGGAGTTTATTTAGTGCCATGCAATGGATGCAGTTCACTTTACATTGGCGAGACGAGAAAGGAGGTGAGGATAAGGCTTGGGCAGCACACTGGAGATACCAGGAATGAAGTGGAAGAAAATGGAATTGCAGTTCATTTTATGGAAACTGAACACGAAATTGGCTGCGACAAGACAAAGACACTAGTAAGAGCAAACTCGAAGAGATCAACACCTACGGTGCCTAGAGTCTATTGCGATTCAGCACCACTTAAAGAATAACATCCCCCCTAATGAACATCTAGGGCCCATCTAACCCAAAAGTCATACACTTAGTTGGAAATTAATTAGATGGCATACTGAAGCAAAGATGGAGTGAAAGAAGCAAGTAATAAATGTGCCTGGACCTTGTTTATTGCGAGAACCACGCCATTTGTAACTAACATAGTAAATATTGGATCCAGCGTTGTATATAGGTGGCCATGCCACTTGTTGTGCTTCCCTTGTAAATGTCGGAGGCCGTGGACGTTCTTTTCTTTTCAAGCAAGCAGACGAAAATGTAACCAGAAGACTCAATTTTCTTGACCCTGCCTGATGAAGATTGTTGAAATACAATCGAAAATTTGCAAGATACTGACAGTATCCTGTTTTTGAAAGTGAGGGTAATGAGTAATATCCGAGATCAAAGTGATTCAACGGCGTTTCAAAGTAATTCAAGTAAGCCTAACGGTTTATTTTGTGATAAGGTATTTCATTTTGTATCCCCAAATGTGATATTCTATTCTTCAAATATGCTGCAGTGTGCAGCATCTCAGCCCACCATTCTCCGGATAGGTTGGCCGCAATCAGTGGTGTCCTAACGGCGTCTAAGAGTGTCCTATTTACTCTTCCGGCAGCTCCATTCATTTGTGGGGTGTAAACGTTAGTACGTTCGGCTCTGATCCCAAGTCTGGGTACTTCTGGTTTTAAATACCCTGCACAGAACTCCATACCGTTATCTGTGCGTATGGCTTGTAGCTTATGTCCCGTTTCTCTTTCAGACCTAGCCATAAAGTCTTTAAACTTGTCGAAGGCTTCGTCTTTCATTTTCATGGTGAATACAACACATCTTTGAGAGTAGTCAAGAAAAGATATGAAATATTGTGACCCCCCCCCCCGCAAGAAGTCATCGGAGAGGGACCCCAGACATCTGAGTGTACAAGTTCAAGTGGCACAGTGGATCTACGATCTACCAATGTTACATGTCGAGCTTTTGTCGACTTTCCCAATTGACATGTCTCACATATTGGGATATCATGTGACAGAGACTTGATACCTTTCACCTTCTCATCCTTCACCATTTTCTGTATTGAAGCAATGTTCATATGGCCTAAGCGGTTATGCCACAAGATGGTGTTAGTTAGGCAGGCAACTATTGGCTTTGCTTTAATAGATTTAGGCACTTCTTGTATCGTAACAACGGAGGAGTATGCCCGTGGTATGGGTAGTTTAACTGGCGATCTTCCACATGATTGTATGGAGGATTCGTCGAGCTTGTGCGCTGTTACTACGAAACACTGATTCTCCATAGGGGCTTTCATCACTAATTGTCCCATTGGGTTTAGCACATTTAGACCTACTTCATCTGTGGTAATGGTACACCCACTGCGAAATATTTTATTTCCAGAGATGAGATTTCTTATCATGTTAGGGGGTATGCATGACATCCCATAGTACTGTGGTCTTGCAACCTGCTGGTATTGACACTCTCAATATAACTTCTCCTTTTCCTTTGATTTGGGATGTTCCTTCTGCCAGAATGGCTGGTCTCATGTTAAGGTCCTTTTAAGACGTGAACCATTCCCTGTTATTACAAAAATGGTGGGTGGCTGCAGTATCCAATGTCCAGTGTGATTCTGTCGCTGATGTAATATTCGCTTCAGCAAAGAATGCCCGACTGTCATGTGGGTGTTCATCTTTAGACTTATAAGTCGACAAGTTCTTACGTGGTTGATATGTCTTAGGGCTTGGACAGTCTCGGGCATAATGTTCCAAACCGCCACATGAGTAACAGGTACCAGCCTTTTTTCTGGAAGTGTCAACCCTAGACGTACTGCGAGTCTGGTTGCGTCCTTGGCCACGTCCTCCACGTCTTGTTTGTCGTCCTCTTCTCAGGTTACGTTGGTTGTTAAAAGACATGGCTGCTACGTGACCACTATCACTTGAGGTTCCTTGCACGGTTGGATTCCGCTGCTTTCGAATTCACATAATAACTTCTCTTTTATGAGTGTTGGCTCAAATTCTGTATGTTCTAGTGCATACAATCTCTCAACGACTGAATCCCACTCCTGTGGCAATCCACGTATCATCTGATATGCGTGTTCTTCTTTTGTGATAGTCTTCCCTGCGTCAGCTAGATCAGTTATTGCATATTTTGCCATCGACTGCCCAGGCAGCATCTCCATTAACACAAACTCTTTTCGTAAGTGGCCCATTCTTGCACGAGACTTGGGCTCGAAGACTGCTTGCAAGGAATCCCATGCATCCTTAGCTCTGGAGCAAGCACGGATCAGTCTTCAGGTCAGTTTCTATCCCTAGGGCTATAGTCGCTCATGCAGCTCTAGCTTGTCAAAAGTTGTACTGCCTTTTGATTCCTGGATGGGCTTCTTCCTCAGCAGCAGTGGGCAATGTTTCCGGTGATGCACTATCAATGAAGCCATAAACGCCGCGCTCGTTCAAAAACATTTTTATGTCGAACTTCCAGGAGAAATTCAGGATATGTAATTTTGGAAAACGTAGGGTAGTCCACTGGACGTGTCACCTTCATTCCTATTCATGTTTAACGATTCAGCTTAATCTATAAGGTGCAAGGGCATTGGCTATTGTACATAATGTTATTACACCTAATAATGTTTCCTATGAATGTTCTCTACCACACAGTCTTGTATGGTGCCTCCACTATGAAACTTCATATACCGTATTCTTCACACTTATGTGGTGCGTATCCACTATTGACAGTGTCGGGCCTTACTATAAACTTTACACTTGTATGGTATGTCTCCACTATAGACAGTGTAGGGCCTTACTATAAACTTCACATTTGCGTGGTGTGTCTCCACTATAGACAGTGTAGGGCCTTACTATAAACTTCACACTTGCGTGGTGTGTCTCCACTATTGACAGTGTAGGGCCTTACTATGAACTTCACACTTGTGTGTGGTGTGTCTCCACTATTGAAATGTAGGGCCTCTCTATAAACTTCACACTTGTTTAGTCTGTCTCCACTATGACAGTGTAGAGCTTTATTCTTCACAAAGATATGAGTAGGACATGAAGTTCTCCAACAGAGAAGTTAATTGATAAGTACTTCCGGATGAGTAATTCCACTAGCAAATTTATTCCTGTGAAGCCAGCCATTAATGTTAGTTACATAAGCAGGTGATGTTCATTAGGCTTTAGCCTTGCTGCACTGGTCACATCTACTGACTCCCCTGTCACTTGTCATTAAAAAAAAAAATAACACCACAACCATTTACTTCCAGTTAGTGTGACCCTGTGATAGGTGTTTTGGGCCCATACCTTGTTGACCTATTTAACTAATCCTTCTGCAGTCAAAATAGCAGCACAGTGTACTTCAAAAGGCTTATATTGCATTAGGCCTAATTCTTGATATGGGTTTTTTTCATTGTCTCTACCTCTCCATGGAATAAGATAGGCTTACCCTCTGGTATCCAGTTTATTGTCTGGTATCCAAGAACATCTTTAAATAAATACCTTGCATGCTTCACAACTTGGCAAACATCTAGTAAACATAGTTTCAACATGAAACCTCATGGCTTGAACTAACATCACAAGCATCCATCTTGGATAATCCAAAAAAAAACCTCCTGACCAACCAACGTAGCTAAAGAATATTTCCTTTTAACCATCTATTTACATATCATATTTACATACACAAGGCCAACCGAGAGCGCAGCCTGGATCACTGGACATAACAATAGGTAGCATATCGCAAAACCAATTCAGCAGTGCATGGTGATATTTAACAGCAGGGATGTTGGGGACATTTGTCCGTGGCCCCGAATTTCTAAGGTGCCCCCGTTTTTTCAGCTAAACAAAATTTCTCGATGGAGTAAGGTGAGAAGTAACTGTCAAGTAAAATTAGAAAATACAAAAATACCCCTTGATACAGAGCTGTTTACATGGAAAAGAACTATGGGAAGGAGAGGGGGCCCCCTCAAGAATTTTGTCCAGGGCACCGAGTAACCTTAATCCGTTCCCGAATGAGACAACGTAACTCCTTACCCGAAGCCGCTCTTGGTCTTCAATTTTCCATTCTTTCCAACAACCTCACACGTTACGCTTTCTTTCTCACGATGCTTGAAAATCCAAAGTCTCCCCCCCCTCCCTTTCGACCCTGAGATGAAAGCCATCACACTCACCTTGGATTCTCCACCTAAAGCAACCTCATCAACGACATTGACTCGGCGTCCACACGCGGCTGTTTTTCCTACTCCTCGACAAAACCTTCACTCCGCGGTGATGGAAGACAGAAGCACACCGAAAGTGACGCATTTTTTCCTGTCTTGTCAACGGGTTTCTGTTAGTTAAATGCTCTTTTCATTTTGCCATATTTCTCTCTTCTTTTTTCACACCTTTGTAAACCATTGGGAGGCAGTGTTCGGCTCGCGTGTTTTGACTTTAATTGTAAACGTGCATATTCTGTACTTCCTAGTTTGAAGCTGGGTCTTTTATTCGCCAGCCGTGTCTTCAAGGCTTTCCAGGCCTGTGCTCTGGTGATTGGTTCTGAGTTTTGGCATTTATTAATTTTATAAACTGACTTGTAGTATCTTCCGTTTGTTAACAATGTCATGCGATCAGTGTTTATTGTTTTGTTGTCTGCTGTTCCCTTACTGAAATTTTAGGTCGTAAAAAGCGATCAAAAAAAGCATGCTCTTACAGTGCGTTTTGATTTGGTCGTTTTGTACCTTTATTGGTCGTAGTTGTTTCAATAAACGAACAATACAAAACCATGTGGTTTCTCTTTAGGCTACAAAATACTACCGCTTGGTCACAATTTACTACTATCTCGGCTTGCATTCAACAGGTTACTTTTTGTGATCAGTTAGCTGCTATTTACCTTGACAGCAAAATGTTTGCAAGTAATTGTAACTTGCGCCCATTCTATTAACAGTTGATCACATTACACGACTACTGGAATAATGTTACAATGAGTTAGTAGCAAACCGTGAATACCAGTACAACGCATATCACAATGAGTTAGCTGTTAAAAACGGTCAACTCATCATAACTGTGCTGTAGTTATCGTGAAAAGATTTATTCTGCTACCTAAATGTGATGAATAGTATTGACCGACCAAGACAAAGCATATCACGATGAGTTAGTCGTTAAAAATGGTCAACTCATCGTAAACTTAAGCAGTTGTTCACAACTTGTACTCATTCTGCTTATAGAAGGTTTATTTAGCGATAAAAAACCAAGGTGGTTGCTAAATGTTTGCAGTTAGTCGTAAATTACTCATTTTAGCTTACAGTAGGTCGTATTTAGTGTCTTTAAGGGCCAAGATGGCTGGAAAATGTTTGCAATTAGTCGTAACTTGTGCTCTCTTCATAAAGCAAATCGTGTTTAGCAACCAACAATGAAGGTGTTTGCAAAATGTTTGCAATAAGATGTAACTTGTACTCTTACTGTTTATAGTAAGTCTTATTTAACCAACGACTAAGAGTACGTTATGATGAGTATACATGTATGCAACCATCCCTAACAGTTAGTTAATGTCGAAGGATTTGGAAGAGCTATACCTACAGAATCTCTTTTGTAACAGCGGATGCCTACATCCCCGACATCCTGGTTGACTTTGGGTGAGATTAAAAATTACTCTGACTTGTTTTGTTAGGTTTTTCGGAATAGCACAGTTTGGCTACTGACCCGACATGGGGAATCGAGCTTCTATGTCCTATTTGTATAGGCCTAAAAAGCTAACTGTATGCATAATGTATTTACGGACACAGCTTAGCTATATAGGCTGTATTGTAACCTTTTTAATTCACAACTTTACACAACATACACAAAGTAACCCCACTGGGAGCAAACAATGACACGCCCATGATTTTGTTGGAGAAGGAGGAGGGGGTGAGTTAAAGGAAATTAGAATTTAAAGTGCGGTTCGAGAAATTTAGCTAACAGGGCTGGGGAGGAGGTATTGTAGGCCATAGGGGCTCTCCCTGTAAAACAATTTATTTGTAGCAGCTTTAGTGCCTTTAAAACGGTTTAAATGGTTAAGTTTATGTTTGCCAGACTTTACGCCGTAACATCGGCTCTTGGTGAGGTTGGGAGGATGGAATGCCCTCTCCCCCAATGGGTGCGCCACTGGGAACAAAACTTAAAACCAATGGAGTTTATAACCTAGGGACCGTTTTTAACGTTTAATTACTTTAATTTGACGGGGAAAATTGTTAGGCTACATTGCTACAAATTGTATACAGTCGTCGCTAACAAATTATAAGTATAAATAATTAAGGAAACGTGTCGTAACATGGATTCGTGAAAATTTACTAGGTATTCCAAGTAGCCCTTTCAGGCACGTTTCATTTATCTGTATTTATTTTAGGGCTTTTTTTTTCTTACGAAGCATGGTTAGCTGTTGTCATTCGCCTGACTGTTTAATAAATATTCTCTTTAACAATGACAATATACAAGGCACACTACACCAACAGTGTGCTCTCTGACATCATGCTTAAGCAATAACATGAGGAAAAAATCAAACGAAACGTCAAAACATCAGCGTTATAGAGTCTCGCGGCTTGAGCGCAGCCATATCTGTGGGCGCAGCTATCTTGCCTGATCTTGAGGAGTGAGCCGCACATGCTTGCTCTTTGCAATCGCTTATTGGTAATAGTCCTAGGTTCACTCGCGTTGAGTTCATGTGCAATTCGTAAAAGAGTTCCACCGTATTTCTATCGCTATCCTTAAACTAACAACTTCTATTTCCAGATAATTAGATTTTTGTAATCGGCCAACATAGCTCTAAAAACTAGGCCAAAGATCTGGTGGTACACAATTTTCTCTACGCACTGAAACGATATGGCTCTATGGCCCAAGGACTACGGATTATTATTCAGAAAATTACACTCAGCATCTGGTGCTGCTTTTTTTTTGGGACATTCGACAATCTTGGCGTACATGTCCGGTTTTTACAAAAAAAACACACGCCTTCAAAAAGAGTGGGCCTATGTTGCCTGTCAAGCTTATGGTTGGAGTTGTTGCTGCTGGCCGAATCCCCATTAGTGGAGTCCGGTTTGGTTTCTGCACTACGAGACGATTTAGCTGCAGCAGCGTGGTTTCGATTACCACCATGATGATTTTGATGAAGCTTTAAAAGTTTGACTAGACGGGTTAACATTAGGTTGTGTCTTGCCATTACAAGAAGCAGCATCAACAGCGATCTGCTTGTTAACGTGTGGTAAATTCGTCACACAATTTGGCCGCTGCGGCCAACGTTCCCGTTTTAATTTGATCGGTTAACCATTTACGTAGGGCAATAGGCCATGCCTTCGTAAATTGCTCTAAAAGAATTAAATTTACAAGATTGTCATAGCTACCGTTAACCTTTGCTAAAGATAACCATCGGGAAAACAAAGTTTCTAGCTCAAAAGCATGATCGTGGAACTGCTGTTCCAGATCTTTTTTCAGCGACCGAAACTGTGTTTGAACAGACTCTTTTGTTTGCACAAGCCTTTCAAGTAATTTATTTTTAACTACTTCGTAATCTTGCTTCTATGCGTCAGTTAGCTGATGACAGACTTTGACTAACACTTCTCACATTAATGGTTGAAGTCCTGTTGTCCACTCATTTCGTGGCATGTTTTGACTAAGCAAAGTTCTTTCAAAAATCTTAGGAAAGCTGTTTATCTCAGATTTTGGGCTCCACTTATTCACTAGACGAACTACGTCGGCAATCTTTCCATGTTTTGGAGCTGAATTTGGGTGAGGGGGGGGGGAGCACCATTAACTCCGTTCGGAGCCGGGTTAGCCTAGCTAATTCAATCTGCTTATCGAGTCCTCTTAATTCTTGGGCGTTATCACCATCTTTTATGGCTAACTCATGGGTTCGGTGCTTGTCAGCCTCGATCATTTCTAAATCTCTCCTTTTTTCTGCGTGTAGCTGCAACTTCAAGGGCTCTTAACTTTATTCCTTCTGCTTCTCTCTTTTCAATAGCGCTTGCTAATGCATCAGGGAGTTCAGTTAAATCTAAGTTGTTATCTAAGATGTTCTGGGATTCTGTTCTGGATTTACGTAACTGTAAATCCGAGTTTCAAACAAGCCTTTTTTAGGTTTTTGTTTTGAAGATCGTGAATGATCTCTTCTAATTTATCCATTTCAGACATTTTTAGTTTTTAACGTTATTCTTCAAAAATGAGACTTATAAATGAAATCAAATTAAACTGCAGCCGCAAATTAATTTACGTTAAAGTTTGAGCAATGCGAGGTATTAAAAACAATTCTCTCCCAAATCCAGTAAGCTATACAATAAATACCCTTTTAAGACCCCTAGCACACTGGTGTATGAATAAATAAACCATCTAAAATGAATTTAAATACAACACTTGGCTTGGCGGCCTACAGCATATCTCTTGTACACTTACCCTGTTTACACAATCACTGTGCAGTCAGTCAAGTCTTTCTAATACTCAACTACTGGTTGAAGAGCTCTTGCACTATTTACTGGAGTAGAACGTCAGTTGTCGAGGTCTACTGCACTGGAATTCGGGTTGGGGCACTCAAGGTCCACTGGTTGCTGTATAGGAGCTTCGTGTTCGTTGTTGGCCGGCTTCTTCTTACAGGATGCGGGATGATGCTGACATCAAATGGCTGGGCAGGTTTCACACTCGGTAAAGCTGCGGTTTTTGCTTGTCGGCTCCAGAATCAAGCTGTGATTGCTGGGGCGGTCGTTTGTACTGATGGAGTCTGCAGTACTGACATCGGATGGGGTGACTATGTTGTCGGAGTCACGGACATCTTTTTCTTGCAACTCCTTGGGCTGAGTTGCGATAAACTTGCTAAAGAATTATTCAACTACAAAAATGGCATAGTAGCATGGCAGGGAGAGAAACGCTTGTAGGAACAGCACCTGTTCATCCTACCGCTACCACCATTTTGTAACGGCGGATGCTACGACGGCTGAGGTGCTTGTAACATCCCCGACATCTTGGTTGACTTTAGGTGAAGTAAAAAATTACTTTGACTTGTTTTGTTACGTTTTTCGAAACAGCCAAGTTTGGCTTCTGATCCGACATGGGAAATGGAGCTTCTATGTCCTATTTTTATAGGCCTATACAGTAATTAATGACGCAGTACGCGCTGCTACCATAGTGGAGTGACGTTCATTGCAAATACAGAGTTCAAGAATAAAAATGGGCTACATATTATCTAACTCTAGCAATTAAACTACCGGAGAACAACTGTCATTTAAAAACTCGTGGTTTTATTAAATGGCTTTAACATAAATAAGAAATACTAGTTAAATTACAACACTAGTTTTACAAGAAAGCTTTAAATTAAAGCAACGTGAAATTACAATCAAAAATTCATTTCCAAAACTTGGCTTCAAGTTTACATCATAAATTTCCATGCAGGGAAAGTTACCTTGGGTGTTTTTTAATCCCCTAAAATATAAAGTGCCTCTGCAAGTTACAAAATAGGCCTACAGTTTTGTTTTAAGAGGTACTTAAGATCCAACTAACTTTTTAAATCTGAACTAGTTTTGCCTCAACAAACACTAGCAATTTAAGAAAGACTTTTGTTTAAATTAGACTCTAAAATAAACAAGATCGACATTGGTTTTTAGTAAGGGAACCACCCTGACGTTATGGTTGACTGTGTCCAGAAATACCGATGAGCTAAGTTGAACCATAATTTCTCGAAGCTAAAAGGTAAGTTAATATTGAACTAATAATTTTAAAATGGGGCCTAAAGAATAACTTTCAAGTTTGAAAATCCGAAACGGCTTCTACTCTGAAGTGGTCATTCTTGATAATTCGATTGTTGAAAACAAATTGTTTCGCACAGTTTCAGAATCAAAATACTGTACCAGTATTCTTGCAAATTTTCAACAGACCTAAGACGTCTGTCTTCATCATGCCTAACCTACACAACTCAAACTTTTGCCAACTACATCGCCACCGTGGAAATCAGCGTTCGAAACGTGCGCTCGTGCTTTCAAGTTTAAACTAAGTACGAACCACTACCAATTGCCCGGCATGGCAACATTCGGACCTTGACATCTCCACTCCCGATCGGCGTTACCACCTCTAGCTTGAGATCTGTGAGTTATGCTAAGGAGTGAGAGCAGCATGGGGTTTTTTTGCTAGCAGGTTGGCTCCAGCAGGTCTAAGTGCGGACGTCGAGGAGAGTTACAGCCTCCTGATTGGCTATGGGCCATGAGAACAATGGGAAGTGGGAGGAGCCGGCGGTTTTACAAACAGATTGCTTAGGAACAGTTTGAAGGATACAAGGCTTGGTAAAGAAGGTGCCCTTTGAGTTTTACTCAATAAAGTGTAAAGCCTTTTAATTTAAACTGGATTGAATGCATATAATTGAAGGAAGGCTCAGATCTATGGCAGGTTTAATAGAAGGAAAGCTAGATGTTTGGCTTGGGAGTGGTGGTCACAATCGGCAATTTAACTGGAGATTTCAGAAAAAACTATTTACAACAAAGTTCGTGTCCTGTAAAATTTAAGTTTAAATAAAATCGTCGAGCTCTTGGTAGGGTCAAGGGGCAAGTTAAAATAGCAAAGGATTAAATAACTAGCTCAGGAAAAATGCTATAACGCATTTAAATACAAATTATTTGCAGAGGCAGATCATGTAATTTGTGAAAGTCGGATATTTTTCATAATGTTTTTGGCCTCTAAACAGGAATAAAAAATATCGTTCCTAGGTGTGTAAATCCAACATGTATATGAGGTTAAGTGCCAATTGACAGCCCCTCCTATTGACACAACTAGGCTAGTGTATTTAGGCTTTACAAATAGAAGGCTATACAAATGTATAGGAGTTTTGAATAACGGCGACCGGAAGTTGAGAGCGTGACGGCCCAGTTTGAGGAGTTTTTCTAATAGCCGTAGAAAAATATTGGTACTGAAATAATAAATAAATTATAATAAATAAATACCATATTTCGCATCTAAAGTGCACAGGACAGGGAAGGACACCAAAGTATCACTAACACCAAGCCTGAATTAACAAAAAGGTGAAAAGGCCTGGTGGCTAACGGCATATGACAGGTTAAAAAAAAGCAGAATCTAAAAGCAGGTTAATAATAAAAAAAAAAAAAACAGCAGAATCTACCAGAGTATGGTATTGTCAGAACGACCGTCTTAAAAATTTGTGAAGGTCACATTGTTTAAGTTTAGCTTTAAAAACAGCAGGTGAGGATGCCTCAACAACATCACCAGGTAGAGAGTTCCAAACAGCTACCACGCGATTAGCAAAGAAAAACTTTCTACAATCACGCCTTGCCCGAGCAACAAGCAGCTTTTTTGAGTGGCCACGTGTTCGGTCACCTTCACGCAAGGTAAAAAAACAATCAGCTGGGAAATCAACGTGACCGCACAGGATTTGAAAAATTAAAGTTAAGACTGTTAAGACTGTTAAAGTTAAGACTTAAATATAACAGTCTGTTGTGGCAGAACTGAAGGTGATGTGTTGGGCTATTAAGGGCTGGAGTGCCTAAGGGGAAAAAAAGTGTT
>JAHWFP010202500.1:165-10297 GCA_023313725.1 Lithobius niger | reverse complement strand
ACGCCAACACAGGATGATAAGATGCGTCAATAAAACAAAACAAAAAAACAAGTGTATGATAAGACGATTGAGTAATATAAAAAAAAACACGTACCTCTAAACCTTTGGTATTGCATGTATACGAAAAATAAATTGATGAAAAAATAATCCCGTGATTTCTCACCTTCCGTATTCTGATTGTTACGATACATTGCCAAAACGGCGTAATATTTTTTTCGCTATGGAACAGCGTCAATTGGGCAGGACACAACGTTGTATTATTGTATATACCTCTATGCTGGAGCCAGTAACTTTGATAACTGCAAGGCTCACTGGTGGAGGAAACGAGACAATGCTGTTAAGAGTGGATTTCTTAGGCCTATAATGCGTGATTTTTGTCAATTTGTTGGCAGTTGCTGACATTTTTAAGCAAGTTGAATCTTTATTTTCCAATTACATCCTAACAGCATAAGGGATTGAAGAAAACAACGTTTTTTTTAGCCTATGAAATCCGCTCTCAAAGCACTGCCTTGAGTAGAAGTGCCGTTATTTAACCCTTCATTTTAGTCTAGTGCCCCTTTCAGCTATCTCTCTTGTTGGCAGTATGACGTCACATGACACTGCTCTATAGCGCCATATTGGCTACGAGGCTAGCGTCTGGAGAGATAGCTACAAGGGGCACCAGATTAAAATGGAGGGGAATACAACGGCACTTCTAGTCAAAGCAGTGTTTTGAGAGCGGATTTCTTACGCTTAAAAAAACTTTTTTTTCTAATTCGGAGGTTCTAATTCGGAGGTTGTAATTCGGAAAAGAAAAGATTACACTTGCTAAGAATTCCAGCGACTGCCCACAAATCGAAAAGAGTCCTACGTTTGGCCTAAGAAATCCGCGCTAGCAGCATTGGCTTCCATTTTTATCCAGTGCCCCTTGTAACTAGCCTAATTACTGGCTCGAGCACAGAGATATGTAGTATATGATAATATGACGGTATCGTCACTGCTCTTTTCACACAACGCAGCAACTGACGAAGGTAATTATATAGAACAGCGCCTTTTCAAGCTATCGACATAATTTAACTACCTTTCGATTCCTTTCGTCGTTGTGGATCACAAAATCATAACGAAAACTTGTGCAAGCGCCTTTTTCTTTTATAAAATAGGTTTTAAAACACGTTAAAACGCTATTATAGTGGCTATAACGCTATTGAATACCGTGGTTAGGCTGTCATAACGCGCGACGATGGGAGCGCAACAAGAAAACCTGATTTCGACCAGAACATTAGTAAACGGAAATTATATTCTTCCCGGCACAACTTTTTTCCCAGTATGAAATGCCGTCCGCGGGGGCGCGCTTCGCGCGCACTATTATATACATCGAGAATTTGTCTAATCAGAAAAAGTATGACGCAAGCATTTGTGACACAAGGAACAAATTATGACACTTGGTTGTTTCACAAATGCTTGCGTCATACTATTTCTGATTACACAAATTCTCGATGTTTATAATAGTGCGCGCGAAGCGCGCCCCTGCGGACGATGTTTCACACTGTAAAGAAATATTGATATAGAAATAGAACGACAGTTTGCATCCATCAAAAATCACCGCTTCAGCCATGCCGACGCAAATGAACAAGATAATTTCCGTTTACTAATGTTCTGGTCGAAATCAAGTTTTCTTGTTGCGCTCCCATCGTCGCGCGTTATGGTGGCCCTAACCACGGTTGTCAATTGCGTTTTAACGTGTTTTAAAACTTATTTTATAAAAGAAAAAAGCGTTTGCGCAAGTTTTCGTTATGATTTTGTGAACTGCAACGACGAAAGGAATCGACAGGTAGTTGAATTATGTCGGTAGCTTGAAAAGGCGCTGTTCTATATAATTACCCTGACGAAAAACAACAACAAAAAACACTTTTGTCCACTGCTAAGATGTGGCACAAAGAATTTCCTTTTATCTTACGCCCCAATCGGCAAAAAAAAAAAAGAAAGAAACCCCCTCTGCCTATAACCTTTAACCATAACAGCCTGTCTGCTTGTCGAAATGAATTGTAGGCCAAAGTCAATCTTTGCTCTCTAAAGTTCGTATTGAGTACCTCCATCGGTATGCACACATTTCTCTGTTCTGCTTGCACCAAAACATGAGCTCGAGTCTTTACATCCTTTGTGTCACGTTGCGTAGCCAGAAGGAGGAAAGCATGTTTTGGTTATTTCGCCATTTACGCAGCAAACAATAAAATGTGTTGCTGGTTTTACCATACCAGGTCTCTCCTTCCATGATTGTAACGTAAAAGTAGTGGTCACGTACCTCTGTGTGCTTTAGTTTTGTCTCTTTTATCCTAATGCAACATGCACTTTCAGTCTGTACGTAACCACAGACATGTAGGACACGTAGGACATGTATCTTCGGTGTTGAAATGCTACTTTTACTTTAATCGGAACCGACGGCTATACCTTGCCGATAACGATCCGAGGCCTAAGCTAACCGATGCTTAAAAGCTAGTCTATAAGAGGGCGAAGTAGGTCGTAACGCAAAAAAATTATAGACTCACGTCGCGTAATTCCGCCACCGATCTGTCTGTGAGCTCGCATCAGTTGATCAGTGACGTTCAGTAGGACGTCAGAGGGCCCCTTCTCACCCCCCTAAAATATTCAGAGGGCCCCCCTCCTCCTCCCCCTCAAAACGATTTAGAGGGGCCTTCTCCTACCCCCTCGACAATCAGTAAGTATACAAATAATCTAAAGTGACAGTTTCAGTTTTCAGGCTTGGGTCTCACATGAGTGAAAGTACTGAATAATTATCCAATATTATAAATTTACCTTCCAGTGCAACCTGTAAGCTCTTTCACTATGCCTTAACATCTGACTTAAATAAATACAGATGTAAACCTATTTACATTGCCTTTTGGACTTATGTGTCAGACTGCCTGAGCCGGGGTTCGATTTCCCGCTCAGGCAGTCTGAGACATATAAGTCCAAAAGGCAACGTAAATAGGTTTGCATCTGTATTTATTTAACTCTTGTTGAGCCTTTGGCATTCCGTCTTTTAAGGTCTGACTGATGTGTTTTGACTGGAGTACGTGCATCATAGGCAATGACCCAACGGGCCTAGCACCTGACCGAGAAGCTGAACAGCACAGTTGCAGTTTTGTTTTAGCTTATTCTGGAATTGTGACATTTTTTTCCCCAAACGGACGTAGACTGGGGTCGGGCCCTTGAAGACGTAGGGCCCGTTGACTTTGT
Source organism: Lithobius niger (assembly GCA_023313725.1). NCBI lineage: Eukaryota > Metazoa > Arthropoda > Chilopoda > Lithobiomorpha > Lithobiidae > Lithobius > Lithobius niger. Next base: position 7,081 of record JAHWFP010202500.1, on the reverse strand, counting down.
CACCCCAGAAGCACACTAGTGTTATGCATTTCAGTCGCGTGAAAGTAAACGAACGTGACCTGTGAATCAGTCGTCGCAAGAAATAGAGTTAGTTCTCAACACTTAGCACCGTGCCAAACTTTTACCTTTCATCAAATGCAATTAGACGGAAGGAAATCTGCTCTAATTCTAGTGAATAGTCTAGTAAATAACTATCCCCCTAAGTAACAACGATATCAGAACGTATTGGGAGAATTTATTAAAAAGCAACTTATCATACCAGTTACTTTAGAAGTTAACATGATGATAACCTTGAAAACAATTTTATTCTTCTTTATTTTTTTCTGAATTAAGCGCTTTGTTTTCGTCCCGTTCACCCCATCTTCCTACGTTTTTGCCTCTGGTCATTTTTGTTGTTACCTCTTAAAACTACCCTGTATTGTTGACGTAAATAAATGCCTGATGTTTCTGAGTATGGGCGCATATAACCATTGTGTTGGGGCGCCCATCTATACCCATCCAGACAAGATTTAGATTCGAGGTTTGGTTAACATCTCTGTAATGTGTGGCGCAGTGGCAGCCCGGACCGGTGCACAGTGACTGAGGTTGGCGCTAATGACCAAGCTGTCGACGCGCCATTAAGCCTCATCTCTCCCCCCCCCCTGATTTTCAATGGCTCTAACTAGTACTCATCACATCTTACATTTATAAATATGCTTTCATTCCTTAAGCTCTAACACAATTAAAGAAACAAACGAAAATCAGTAGTCTGTTGCTTCAATGATGCGCTATAACGGTTTGACATCTATTTTCTGTTTTACTGCTCGCTTCGAAACACCCTGCATAACGATTCAAACCACATTGTATCTTCACTTACTTCGTTTCGATTGGTCATCTTCTTTGACGTCACGAACGTCTCGTCGTGGGGCGAAGAAATTGGAAAATAAACCCTATCGCGTGTCGCACTCCCGTTTTAACACGTTCAGTTTCCTGAGAGTACAGCGACACTTAAATTTCGAGGGCCGCGTCACATCGTTACGTCTATATAAACTAGCCTTAACTGGTCTTGATTTCGCTTTGATTTGATGCAATGCCACCATGTAAAGAAAAGGTGCCTGTAGGATTACCAGATTATATAGGTTTAAAGGGCTATTAATAATTAAACGAGCTTGTAAACTCTTTAATTATTGATTTAATTATTTTTTCATACATTTTACTGAAATAGGGCTATAATTGGAAACTAACAAAAAGATGCTGCTCGAAATACGCTTTAAAACGCCACTAACCGCATGTTTTTATCGTGTCTAGTTCCGAAGTTATGAAGAATTAAAAAATTTCAAGCTGTTTTCTGGAGCGCTGTAGCAAAACGAAATGCCCTGTCGATATCGGTAAGCAGATTCGTCGCCGATTCCAATCTAAATCCGGTATCGACACTGATTTCAACATTGATCAGTCCTTATCCTGTACTGAAAGTAGATTACGTCCTTTTATTACAACAGGAGCATACGTAACATTGCAGAACAACAAGTCAAGAACTCTACATTCTACACGGTGAACAAAGAGTTTGGACGCGTGTGAATAGCTGGAATGTCCTTATAAAGTCGTAAATGTGTACCACCAAAGGTCCACCAAACCTTTTTTTTTACAGTCTAATCAAGTGTTAGTAAATCTACCGTAAGTCGCTGATTAAAAGCCAAAGGGCTGAAATTTGGCACGAACACATTTGTGGGCATTAAATAAAACCATAACCAATTTTTTAACCTTTCTTTCGCCATCCATTACAGAAAATTCGCACAACCTACATTTTTTTCGAGTTCGTTTTTTTTTATTTTTCTAAATGGAAAAAAATAAAGTTATAATAGGAACTACTTTTCTGGATCCAAAATTTTATGCTGATTCCGAAAAGATTGAAGTTTTTGAAAAAGAACAAGACAAAATGTTTATCTTTCATTCGGTGTTAACAAGATGCACTATAGGCCATTCATTACAGTACATCACGGATACACCGAACGAAAGTTGACATTTTTTCTTTCTTATTGTTACATTTTGAAAACTTTGCAATCATAGCTTTGGAATCAAAACTTAGGAATCAGAAAATTGGCTTTTGGTTCCAAAAAAAAAAACGGTTTAGACGTGCGGGGATGGTCGATCTTGGCACATCCCTGGAGGTCTCCATGGTGCATCTATCTGTCTGAAGTATAGAAACAAGAATGAAATTTGGAGCACAATAATCAAACCTATCAAAGTTTCAAGAATAAACTGCACTGAACTGAAGTATTCGGCAGCATGCGAGCACAGGATGACTGACCACTTCCTGGCATGCACGCGTTTATTGCAGTGCAGTTTTTCCGCTACTGTCCCAATGACGCTGCTGTTCTATAACTCGTACTTTAGAAATTAACATGGCTATAACCTTGGAAACAATTTCATTTTTCTTTACCCTTTTACGGCATTAAGCTCTTTGTTTTTGTCACTTACGTCCCATTCTCCTACGTTTTTACTCGTCATCCTTTGTTCGTACCACTTATAAATATCCTTGACATAAATTAATGTACGATTTATCTGAGTTTGGGTGTATCTCACCATTGTGTTGACGTGCCCAGCCATGGAATGATAAGGCTGGATTTGCTATTTCATAAATTCTGATGGGATTTAAAACTTATCAAACGTCATATAAAGAATGTTTAGTTTCTCTTTGCAAACGGGGGAAAAAAACTATAGTCTGTTCCACATTATGTTTGCATAAAACTGACTGTATGACGCCGCGCATCCTTCCACTAACTAGTGCAAAAACATGTAAATATCCCACTCGTAAACTCTAACAGTAACTTTGTAGAGTCTACAAGTGTCATATCTACATGTTTTAGCACTCGTAGTGGAAGGAAACGTGGCATCATACAGTCAGTTTTGTGCAAACATAATGTGAAACAGACTATAGTACTAAATAGAGGATTTTTTTTTTGGGGGGGGGGGTATTTAAGTCTACGGCACGTTTATACTTCTTATGGTGAATGGATTTTATTCTAAGCGTTTAGTGAATTATATATTATTCTACGTTTGGTTCTTCAGATTCTTTATACAAAATTTAGAAAAAAGATTCTCTACGAGGATCATTTTGCACTGGTGTCCTCAGGAATCCATTTTGCTTCAACACCTTTTAAGAACGAAGGATGTGAGCAAAGGGTTATGTGCCCGTATTTAGTGATGATATTAAAAGTGTTATTTTACATATTAATATGTTTAAAAAAAAACACATTAACGTGTCATCCAAGAAAATTTGAGAAGTAGGCCGTATAAAAATTCTTAAACTGTATTTTTAATTTTTTTTTTAAATTTTTATGTTGCCTTTTCATCAGCATCTACTGACGTGTACTGCTTATTCTGCTACGACGCACCAGAGTTTTCTGCCCAAGTTTTAATTTCGCACTAAAAGCTGAGGCGGAAAAACTCTCTTAAGAAACCAAAACAAGCTCCCAATTTTCACCCCAACTTTACAGCCAGAAAAACAACCCTACAAAATACAGGGGGCGTGAAATGACATTCAAAAACAGCGAATCGTAAGAAGAAAAATAAAAATAAGAAGGGGTTGGAAAAAAAAAGCTCAAGGCGTCCCCAACACGTCTCCCCATTCCACGTCTCCCCATTCTACGTTTAGGCAAGACGCAGCATAGATAGATACGCCGGGTGTTCGGTTTCCCCTCTATGCCTCCCATGACACCACGCGTGTGGTGTGGTGTGTGCACGCGCGACGCGTGGTGTGGTGCGATTCCGACCCCGAAGAGAATGAAGGGCACGCACTGCCATCGATCTTGCGCCCTAGGCATGCTAATATGGCTGTCATAGGACTCTCTGTAGATCAAGTCCTCCCCCAACCGCCCCTCAAACCCCCTCCCCACCCGCCACACCCTCCGAAAACGACATGGTGACACCGTCGGAATGCGATTATGAAGCCCCGTACAGCTCGAGCTTTTGGTCGGATATTAGGACCGACGATGAGTTCGCGCTGGCCGTACGAGCAGGAATCAACGACAATGAGAAAACCCTATATATTCAGGAAAGCAAGCCGCACGCACACCGAGCAGGCTCATCCGACCGTTGCAAAGGCTGCGTTCCTCCTCTTCCTCGATAGACGATTCGTTCGCTGTATATTTGCTTCGATATTACCCATGCATGCAAAAGGCTGCCTGTCGGCTGCCTGGCTTCGCGCCTATTTACCGCCGGAACGTCCCGTGATTATGTTTCTGTCTCACTGGAAGTCGTCTACGACGCGATCGCATGCGAATTTCTCTTTTAAAACCTAACACGGGCCATTTGCATTTACCTCACGGAGTTTTCTGCATCAACTACAGGCCACAGCTCATCAAGTATTGGTACGCACGCCAAAAACACTCACCTTTCGGCCCCATTTTTTCCCGCCTTTTTCCCCCCCCCCCCCCCCCCTCGTTGCCGTCCCCCTCTCCCATACCCGGAAAACAATAATTCTTTTTGGTCGCCACTGTATTGACGTTTTTTTCCTCCCAACTCTACTAAACGGCAACAATTTAGTGCCTCATTCACGCTAATTACGAAATTTGCACGCACGCTAGCTCTTCTAATAGATTTTTTTTGTGGCGAAATGTGGAGGGACAAGATGAGGTCATTTCAATGTGTAAAGTAAATCGTACTTTGACTTTTGTTAACTCTGTCTTTCGCTTGAAACGTTGGTGAATACGTTGGTGAAGTCTCAGTTAAGAAATTAAGTTTTGTCAGGAGTGACATAAAAGGGAACCTGTAAGGATCTATGGAGTGTCCTCGATTATTTTGTCGCGGGTTCCATCTTTCGTTCTGTGTCACGACCGGCATGCGGCCAAATGCGGAACGACTAATTGTAACTGTGTAAGTAAACGAGCCATCTGACTGGCGAAGCCCACAATCACGTGAAAAACACAACATTTAAAATTTTCGGCCGAAATCTTCGACTTAGTGTTCACGTAAAACAATGATAGGCCAAATGTAAACGACAATACGTTATGAGAAAGACAAACAAAGGTCAGGAGACCTGTAAATACTTACAAAAAATTGATGAAAACCCTAACAAAAAGAAGCTCAAACTCGGACACATGCAACAACGTCCGCCATTTTTTGAAGTGATGCTTCTAAAATAGTCTCCTGACCTTCTTTTAGGTGATCAAGGCCGAGATTTCGGCCGAAAATAGTAAATTTCGTGGTTTTAATGTCATTGTGGGTTTCGCCAGTCAGATGGCTCGTTTGTTTACATTTTGCATCACCCACAAAGTAACCATTTACGACTAATTTTAACTCTTTTCTGGGATAACGTCACGTTAGATATATGCTGTACGGGTTTCAGTCAAATAGATATGTTTCAGTAAAATTACGGTCCATATCATTTAATGAGTCACTTATGAAAAAGCAAGCCTTGTTGCTAATTATTATTGACTCCTTAAATATTTTTCTTGATGATTTCCGTGTTGCACACGAGTTTACTCTGCGACACAGATTTCCAATCTTGTAATTTCGTTGCCAGCGTATTTCACGAAATACACTGGGGTCTAATAAACGTATCTATCTACGTATCTATCTCATAAATTCTACCCTCGGGTCGTTCTTAGCTGAGATTACAGGGAAATGTCATGTAAAAATAAAAGCGGTCCCTGATCCTCAGACTTAACTTCTGATTAATGACTAAACTTTTTAACAGCGCTGACGACCACTAACGAACAAATGAGAAAAAAAAATGGAAATAACTAATAGCGACGAAAAGCAAGGTTTGTCTGATTCTTAAATTGAAGGTTGTACGCACGTACAGAATCTTAAAAAAAATCATCTACCCGTTGACGCACACTTGAAAATAGGTTGAAGTGGTCGTCAACGTGTAAACGATTTTATAAAAAGAGGCTATCTGTATTTATAAAACCCTGTAAACAAATAGACATAAATCGCTGGAAATAATATTAAGGAAAATTGGAAAATAAGCCAACAGTGGAAATCATTTTCGCTGTTGGCTTATTTTCCAATTTTCCTTTATAAAACCCTTACTCGGATGTGCAGAATTAGGGCAGATTGATGAGGGGATTGGAAGCTTGTGAACGACATGATTGTTGGCAATGAACTGCAAACATTACTTTTAATAGATAGAACAATCAATTAAAAGGTAAATGCAATCTTCAGGTAAATGCAACTGTTAATATTAAACTGATGAAGAACAACGCTACTCGGGATCAAGGTCACCAGCAAGGCACTACTACTACTACAACAATCTCTACTAATAATGAAGGGACTGGGTGAATGTAAACGGAATGGTTCTAGGAAAATGCACGATACCATAAAAAAAAAAACTGTGATGAAAATGGTAACTTCTACGGCCACAATAATCTTGTAATGCATGTCAACTCTACGACCATTACCCTTCTACGAAAAAAACATTTAATGCATGTGCAGCCAAGAATCCAGTAAAAAAAAAAATGATAATAGCATACACGAACCCACGGAGTCTGTGGACGGGTAGAGAGAGGGTCTTGTTGAGTGATGCCGGATGATGCGAGTTCATGCTGAGTGAGGCGTCAACCTCTGGCTAAAGGTTCTGTCGTTGAGGACGATTAAAATTAAAGGATTATTATAGTGTCCGCGGCCTATCTTGAGTTCCCTTCAGAAGCACCACAGATAATCGATTGTACGTTTTTAGTAGCAGAGTGCCTAGCTGATATCCAAGATGGTTACTAAAACGATGGCGGCGGTCGATTAAAGCCGCCTCCTCCAGGAAGACGTAGCCGCTCATAAAGTACTTGCAGGACTTAAGATACACCGCACACACTATAGTGAAACTCAGTTAAATATTGAAGAGGATATTTAATTCTGCGCCCCCCCCCCCCAAAAAAAAAGACAAAGCCGGTTGGCTAAAGGTTTGGAGTTTGTTGTATACAAAGGCTTATTTTTTTTT
>JAHWFP010202499.1:99427-153889 GCA_023313725.1 Lithobius niger | reverse complement strand
GCAGCTAAACTAATTATTGTGTGTGGTTTTTTTTTAATGTGGTTATTGTTGGCTACTGACTTAATGGTTTTTTTGTGGGTTTGTGGCTTTTTCGTTTAAATTCATATACAATTCTATTCTGTACTGTGCTGTGTAAGGCCCTTAGGGCCCCTTGCAAGTCAGGGCCCGTGTTCAGCTGAACACCCTGATGGTCCGCCCCTGATTGTCCGAACACATAACAAGAATTGTCGCAGGCTCTAGCTCTATCCAAGTACTCTGAAAAATGAAATCTATCTCCCATTCAGCAAGCCAGAGCTCTACCTACTAAAAGTTTTAATGGCCTTATGCTAAAAATTTGATGGCAGCCAAACAAGTTGTATAAATATGGCTCAATTTCCCTAGCATAGCATGGTTTGATTAACATTAGTGGTCAGGGATTTCTGCTTCGCCTCGTGTCAAGTTCCTTGTCATCATACACAGGCAGATAATTACCTCAATCAGATTTTTTAAAAGTAATTTGTCATTTCTAAAGGACATGTTTAACATTAACATAAAAAAAAACACTCGTTACAGTACATACATGTAATGACATTCATTGAATTATATGAAGGCAAACTAAGCAGTGCTACTGTTTGTATTTTTATGTAGCACTGCTTGGTTTGCCTTCATATAATCTGTCACCGTGCTTTTTTCTCCATTACTAATTGAATTACACACGTTCCTTGAGTAAAGGACCATTGAGAAAGTGCATCACACTAGTTTTGGCCAATATTGACCATCCCACATCAAATTGTGTCACACCTCATCCCCCCCCCCCCCCCCCCAAAAAAAAAGAGTATTGTATGTTATACAGATATTTCTCCTCACCCTCCAAAAAAAGGGAGCGGGTACAACCTAACATTCAGAATGAGCTCTCCCTACATTCCACCTTATTTTAAAACTACGGGTTCAAACAGAAGCCTTGAGTTTAGGCCCCCTAACTTTCTTGACACCTGAGGAAATCATTTATGTATTGTACAGTTAAGGTAAACGTTTTTTTGCACACATAATAAAAATATGTAAAATCGAAACAATGGTACATTACATTTGTGGTAATCACCCACCTCGTGTCACTTTTTGCCACATGTAACTGAACTACCCCTCCCCCATCCTCTCGGAGTGTGACATACTTTTTGAACAGTGCCTAATGGCAAGTCTCGAATCGCTGCCAATTTTTATAGTATTTCTAAGTTTCCTTGAGTAAAGCTTGCCAAACCCTATTAATTAATACCTCCATTAAACTTCTGAATCCAGTATAGATGTAAATTGTGCGTATACCGTAAATCATGGATTAAACGCCTATGAGCTTATGCAGTTAATTTGGCAAAAATAGGGGGGGGGGGGTGGGCTTTAAATCAAGCATTAAGAATTTTCTAACCTTTCTGGACATCTATTACAGAAAATTCGAAGCTTTTGAACGATCTCTGAAAGACCAATTTTTACATCCTTTCAATTGCTGTGAAGAAGGGAGGAGGCTTAGGTGAGAGATGCCTTGTGCATGTGCTAGGAGCTAAAGGAAGAGTCCACTATTACTACAGGGAGGGAGAAGGGGCCAGTAAACATAGCAAGCAGTACTATCTTTATTCACATCATATAACTTTTAGGTAATTTTTCGTAGAAAAACGACAATTTGGGGGGGGGGGGGGTTAACTCCACTATTTCATGATTTTGACTTTACAGCATTTTAGAGGGTGGACTTTAGCTTCAACTGGGCTTTTAATACACGATTTACGGTATGTACGTGAGTATATGCCCAGCTTCTTATTTCATACCTTCACAAAAGTTATCCAGTATTGCATTTTGAGCTTTCAGGATGGACGGACAAGTCTACATGTGGCGGCAGAAGTTGGGTCTCTTGAGGTGGTAGCGGCACTACTAGAGGGTCATGCAAATTCAATGGCTCGCACCACAGTAAGTGAAACACAGATCATGAAAAACAATTTGAGTAGAAAATGTTTTTTTTAAGTCTGCAAGTCTTCTTTTTCTTTTTAGAAAGACACAACGCCTCTACACGTGGCTGCTCGTTACGGCCACATAGATGTGGTCAAACTTCTACTAGAAGCAGATGCACAGCTCGATGCCAAAGACAAGGTAGTTAGGAAAAAAAAGGATAGTCAAATTTAGATAAAACGAATTGGTTCGAGTCCTGGTCATCATCTCAATGAAATGCAAGTCCGTAATAAAGGTTTATCAAATCTTAACTTTTTCTAGTGTAAGATTCTCGCTGTTGTGTTTCCTCTATTCTAGACTTGGGTGTTTTGAAAAGCAAGGGAACTTGGGTTATATGCAGCTTTGATAGGGCCAGTTCAATCAAGCAGCAGGATAAAAAACAGTGCGCGTACAGGAAACCGACAAATCCAACTTTATTAGCCGTCAACTTTTGCCCACAGGGGTAACGGAAGTCGTTGTCAGCAGGACCGTGCCAGAAACTTGACACACAATTTATTTTGTCATCCCCTTTATTGAATGACGGTTTTTGTACAACTCCTCGATGCTGACGGCTTTTCTAAAATCTACCGTATCCTAGTATCTAGGATACCCAACAAAATCACTGTCATCAGACAAAATCCGACAAATTACGTAATTTATTGTACACTCTCACCTGAAAACAGGCTTTTCATCAGACAATTTTAGATTCTGGATTCCAGCCACTTTGGTAGATTTTGCATGTATGAACATACAATCCAAATGTGATACATTTTTAGGTGAATGAAATATTGCCAAATCCGTCAATTTTCCAATGGAATGGTCTCGGAATTTCATATCAGTACTATCTGTACTTTCAAGCTTCACAATTATCATGGTAGCTAATGTTAGCCGAAACTGCAAGCTCAGCGCACTTAGGATTTAGTAGTGTGAAAACAGCATTACATATCAGTCGGCAAATTATCCCGGAAAATGAGACTCCCTCCCCATCACACTGAGCTTTTAGCATCACTTTGATTGATATTTGTAATTTTAATTATTGTAAATAAGAAATCTTATTCCTCCACGTAAATAAGGATTAGGCATCTAACAGCATTTCTATTCCATTTACTGTGCTGTTAGAAACAGTACAAGTTTATACTGTTTACAACAGTACAGCCAGGTTTTGGCAACTTTGTAGCTTGGAAACATAAATTTAAGAGTTTTCATTGTTAAGTAATTTATTTGAGCCCGTAGTGCTCTGAAGGAAAAAAGTAATGCTCATAAATGGTTACCTAAACATGATAAATGGAAACAATCTTTTTGGTTCTCAGATTCTGACTGTGGTCAAATTCATTGTTGGCTGCTTTACTGCCACTTTAAAATACAGCGGATTAGTTGCCACAACACACTAGAACGATTACAACATTTGCAGATAATCAATCCAATATTTAAAGCTAGTGTTGAGTCACTTGCAGAAAGTCAATCCATTAACAGCTTTTAGCCCATAACCGCCTAGATACGAACGTACGCCTTCAACATATAACAGCGAAAAACTAAGTAAGTCCCAGAGCGAGCTTTGTGAGGGGTCTCCGGGGCAAAGCGGGCAGTCACAGCCCAGTGGTCAGTGTCGTCGGCTCCAAACCAAGAGAATGCCGGTTCAAATCCGAGAACCGACCCAAGGTACTTAAAAAAAAAGGGTCTGGAAATTTTTTCAGGCGGTTATGGGTTATCATCTTTAAAAGCTAATGCTCCGGGATATTTCATCTGGCTAGAGCCCAGTTCACAACCTAATAACACCTCTCTGTAAGAAAGGTATAAATGCCAAATAACGGCCTACCTCACTTAACATGATGATGGTTGCATCATATGTCTACAACATAGGGTGGGTTGAAAGCCAAGAACTGATTATAATAATGTGAAAATGTAATATAAAATACTGTACGAACAAATGTAGGTAATGGAATATTTATTTGACACAGTTATTTCTTGTCTTAAAAATGCCTATCTTTTGCAGTACGGAAATACGCCTTTACATTTAGCAGCCTTCCACAACCAGTGTGTATTGGTGCAGCTATTAGTGGATTCAGGTGCTCGTGTTAGTGCTCCCAACAAGGTAGGCAACTAAACTAGTGTTATCAAGTAGCATTCAGAACAATGGCAAAAAAGACACTATCGAAAGCGAACCTGGCGAGTTTAGGCACCGGGTGATACTTAACGTGATTCTTATTTAAGATCGAATAAATTTATTTTGTTGGGAAATTATGCTGGATATGGTAAAGTTCTAGCAAAGTCCAAGGTATGGCAAATCAGAAGAAATTCAAGACGTCTGTATGCATGTGGGGAAAAAGATCAACTCACTCTAGTGTATTCGTATCTCTTACAAAATATTTACGTATTAATAATAATAATTCTTTATTTACAAAAACAAAAAATCATAATCATTATACATAAGAAAAGTCCTGAACAGATGCAATCGCATAACAATCGACTACAAACTTGACTACAATTTCCAAACACGTCGTTATGACTGCGACCATGCAAACTACCCTGGTCGCGCAGAATGTGGCATTACTGGCTGAAGGTTTTGATTTTGTTGTTAAGCAAGATGAAAGCATCAGTGTGTCAGTTAAAAGCTTAAGATTTAAATTAAATCAATTTTGACGCCAGTAGGCCTCGAAAAGTGGTAGCCCTATATGACAGAATGACCAATTTATTTCGTAGATGTGGCCTTCCAGTGCTGAGTTGAATTGTTTCAGAGTTACAGCGCAACAATCATTGCATGCACTATCATTGATGCATGCTTATCATTTGATAAACCACCGTTACCACGATAAATGAACAAGAATTACTTGCAACAAATTTAACCCACCATAACTGGTACCCTTTTGTTGTTAAAGCTTGTACTACAAAATGGTTAACCTAAAAGTTCATTGTAATGAGTTGGTTAGTGAAAAGTGGTTAAATACAGTGCCGACATTACATTTGATGCGGCTTGGAGGGGGGGGGGGAGGAAAACAGGGATGGAGAAAGACATAAGTGGGGAAACGGAATGTCTTAGATGTATTCAAAGGTCTACAAAAGAAAAAAAGGCGGTAAGTAGTTTCACGGATGCCACTGGGGGTCGTTAGTATTTCACATTTTTTCACACGCAAATTTTAGACATTTTCATGTTTTTCACATTTTTTTGAATAAGTCTATTTTCACAGCACGAAAATGCATTCAGAGGTGCGAAAGTTTGGGAGCATGGGTACGTTGCATTTTGGGTATCTCCTCGTAACCAACAGCGACATTCCCACAATGCAAGTCACACTGCCATTTACTGACAAAACCAAATAATCTGGCTCACTGGCAAATGCTGGTAAATGAACTCCTCAAAATGAATTTTTTTTTATCTTGACTCTTCCGGAGAGAAGCTAAATTTATTCATCGTTTGTTGTACGATGCAATTTTATTTTATCAAAAAATCCAAAATTTCACATTTTCTCGCCAATTTGGTCAATTTTTCACATTTTTTCGCACTTGTATTGGAGAGCTCGAAATTTTCACATTTTTTCTAACTCGACAAGGGCGAAACGAATATGGTTTCAGCAAGCAAAATAGCCGAAACTTCTGCTTGTGTGGGGCTCCATTCAACTGAATGGTAGACACCCGGCCTAGGACAATTTTTACCAATGGTCATTTAATATCATATTTATATATAACTCGGTGACATCCCTGTAGTTTGGAGGAGAGGGAGGGGAGGACATGGTAGTAATTCAAGATCCACAAAAAATGAGCAATGTCATCGTACTTTGCTCATACTAACCATCCCAGGTTCACTTTTGATGTTGTCACAATTGATTCTGGCACGTCATGTTAGGTGGTGGTGCTTTGTTTTTGGCATACTTGTTTACTAAACATTTTGTGTATAAAATCTTACATTATAAACCAAAGTCTCATAGCAGAAATGTAGCAACGGCAACAACCCCCGAAAGGGGAACCCCCCCTACAATGAAAACAGGCGAGTGTGTCAATTCTTTGCCTAGAAGTTGAAACTGGTACATTGTTGCCTTGAAAGAAGTTGAAATTGGCACATTGTTGCCTCGACGACCAATCTGCTCTGCGCGGTCATCACAGAGGCATGTCTTAAATGACGCCATGCACGAAGGACAGTTATTTTTCACACTGTACGGATTGCTCAAGCCAAAGTGATACTCTGTGAGTGGGGAGGAGGCCCTGTACGAATATTGCCCGTGTGGGGGGCATTGCGTCTTTGACCAATAAGCATATGAAACAAATTGTTCTGCAAACCGGGCGTTTGTCTATAAATGTCTGACCATTATAATGTCAAATTTGTTCGTGTTTAAATGTTTTATAGGTTTTGAGTGCCTAAAATTTCGTGAACGGTATTCGTCGAAACGGGATTTGCCGAAACGGTATTGGCCCCTAAGGCAAAAGCTGTTAATCTCCTTTAGATTTGGCGAAACGACACGTAACCAAAGGGAAAGACAGGATGGGAAAAAAGGGGGTGGGAAGATGGGAGGGAGAGGACTGGAGGAAAGTGAGAGTATTACAGAAAAAAAAAATACCAGTGGACCGTACGTTCAGGCAACACTCAGCGAAAACAGGTAATGCATAAGCCAAAGCGATAAACTGGGAGTGGGCAGGAAGGCCTGAACAGCAAATCCCCGTGTTTGGAGCAGTGCATCTTTTAGTCAAGCTCTTTAGAAAAAAGAGAGATTGGAAGGGTGGTGATGAGTGGAGGCAACATGTCTGTTGCCATTAAGCATATGATTACGTATTAACAGAACCATACAAGGTAAGTTTTTTGGGTAAGATACGAGAAAAAGGGCAGGGAGAGCGCACGTATAGGATGGGAAGAAAAGGGGAGTACTCCAACAAGCGAAATTGCCTGTCATGTTCAACGTTCAGGCAACACCAACCAAAAATGGGGAAACAACCGCGGTCCAAAACAAACCATGGCGAAGCCGGATACGATGCTAGTTGCTTATAAAATGATTACAGTAAAAACGTTTGATCTTTTACCTCGTACGTTCGAGTTCAAAAGCTCACCAAACCATTTTAATATTTTAAATGTTGTCTTGTTTGTAACGGAGGTTATTTTTAAGTAAATTCAGAAAGACAAACCATCACTAATATAAATTTAGTAAATTTACATCCATTTAAAAAAAAATTCTGTTTTAATTAATCCGTACGTTAATTAGTTATAACACTAAAAAGCTAATCAGAACTTTTAAGCTACCCTTACATAATCCAAACCAATCATTCCTTAAGTGCTTTGTTAACATGATTATGTAGTACAGCACTGTGTACTTACAGAGGCTGCAAACGCCACTGCATATGGCCGCAGAAAAGGGACACGCAGATGTTGTTGAGGTTCTACTCAACTGCGGTGCCGATTATAGACTAACTGAAAAGGTAAGGCTGCAATAATGCTTTTTACCAGTACCGCACATGCTCTTTTCAGAACCATTTACTACATTCTGAACATAATCTGTTAACAGTCAGGTAGATCTGTGCTATACATCGCAGCTCGTGGAAGTTTTACCGCGATCGTGGACATGATCATTAAAGTTGCCCGTACCCCTCCTCCAACAGTAGGTATATTACACAAAAAAGAGCTTTGTGATGCCATGAAAGGAACAGAACTCACTAGTTTACTGATTTTCAGGAGGAAGAAAATGGCGACTCCAAAGTTCCGCCACGGCCTACGTTACGAAGGGATTCGCGGAACGACAACATGCGCCAAATATTATGGCGGCTAGCAACCAAACAGTTGGGACCACACGATTGGAAACGACTTGCTCATCATTGGAGGTTCACAGATGAACAGATCAAGGCTATTGAACACCAGTACACTGGTGATTTCCTCTCACAGTATTCTTTTACAGATTATTCTTTTAGTTACAAAACCTTTATACTAGAGTTTTACGTTTTTCATACTTAACCTCAACAACGAAGTTGGAATGCAGGGAGCATACAGTTTTTATTCTAAGGTGGAAGGCACCCCTAATGACTTAAAACCAATTTAAAAAGCACTTTAACAGCGAATTTTTGCAAAGCGAACTAAACCTCATCTTACATGCACTAATTTTTTCCAACGTGCATTACTATCTGCGCCGTTTTATTTTGCGATATTATTTCGTATGGGAATACGTTATAGACAGATTGTGAATAAATCAATCGGTCACTTTTTTTGTGGTGGCCGGCAGTGCCTGTGCACTTGCAGGGGCGCCTCTACCTTAAAAAAAGTGAGGGGGCCAAATGCCAGCATTTGCATAAATAACGAGGATGTGTGGGGGGAGGGGGTGCAGGGGACAGGAACCAAGGGCCCCTCCCCCCCCAAAAAAAATACCAGCCGAGGGACCTAATAATTATTGGAAAATCTAAATTCGCTATTCCTTCAAGATTTTTTTATGAAACATGCATGACGTAAAGCAAGAAAAGTAATCACACCACAAAAAAAAAAAGTCGTCAAAACGTTTTCTAGCAGGGGGTGGGGGCACTATAATTTGCCTTCCCTCCGAAGTCAGTAAGTCAGTCACATGACTTGATTCTGCGTCACACGACTTGAATGAAGCGAATGTGGATAAGGTGGTTTGCTGTACTATTAATCCTACTTTACGATTTTCGCTGATGGCTGAATTTCCAATTTATTTTTATTGTAAGTTAGAGTGACAGGGGGGGGGGGGCCACGGATCGCAAGATTGTGTTCGCCACTGGAAGGGGCCGCGATGAAGTAATGCCAGATTTCTTATTCCAATACTTACCACATTTTTAAGAAAATTAATGAACATTTCAGAATGTATTATAAGTCGTATAGAAATTAATATAGCACATTGTTATTCAGTTTAAATAACTTTTAGAAGATTTAACTTAATGACGCAAGTTTTACTTACGAAACTGGCACGGTGAATATACAGCCTTTTTTTTTTTACGTAGTTTCGTTTAGTGCGACGCAACTCGTATCGTTTTTGATTCGTGTGCCCCGTCACGTTGCATTATTTTGTTCCGAATCTAGTTTTATTAATGCATACATAAAAACAGAAATTAAAATGCCAGTTCTACGTTAAAATGAAAAGATAGCTAAAAAAAAATTATTTTCTTTCTCCGATTTCTTAAAACTGAGGGGGCTATTATTGGTCCCAGCAAAAAGTGGTGGGGCCATGACCCCCCCCCCCCCCCCCCCCCGGCTCCGGCGCCTATGTGCACTTGCACGTAAGATTGTTGCAAGCCAGGAGCACGAGAGCTTCCCAGTGGCTATTTTGTACAGCCGTCCTATGCATGGTGTAATACCGCAACCCCGTACTCACCACCCTTTTGTTAGTTCTGCTCGGTTTTTCAAGTATTCCTCCTCCCCAAAAAAATTATAGCATTCATAGCGTAGTGAAGACCCAAACTACAGTTACCTTCCAAATTTGTTTAACCAACACTGGTAAAGTGAAAGTTTCAATACAGTTTGCATTGAGGGCCATGCATTCCTGTACACATTCACATTAGTACCAGAAGTTGTTGACTGCAGATTGTAATGTACATGATCATGTCAAATACCAACTACAAATTGTGTATCTATGCAATATTTTTTTTCTTTGAACTGCAAAACCTGCAGAAACTTATCGAAACTGGGTTTAAAGATAGATTTTTTTAAAACTCTTGATACATCTTGCAGGGAACAGGACAAATCGACCAGGTGCATCAGAAGCTTGTATGCCGAACACGGACTCAAACTCGAACTGTTGTCATAACTATTTGGCATAATTTAGGAGGGATGGAAGTAAGCTAATACCATTCCTCTCCACAAGACGGGCACCAAAACTGATCCAAAGAATTATAGGCCAATCAGCCTCGCATGTGTTGCAGCCAAAATCTGAGAGAGGACTGTTAAAATTATTTTAGAAAGAACTCCAGGAAAACTAATTTAATTCTCTAGGTCGACATGGCTACCCTAAAGGTAGACTTTCTAGCTGTGCGAGATAAATGGAAACACCAAAGTGGCAAAGGGGAACCCGTTGATGTTTGCTTTTCACCACTGCCAATACGTTTGGCAGAATTTACCATGGTATATTTATTAAAAACCAAATCGAATTAGTTATTACTCTGTAAGTGTTCAATTTCTGTGTTGCTTTTTTTACTGAACGACGGCACAGAATGGTAATTAATAACCATAACTCTGCTTGGACTAATGTTTGACGGGCATTACCCAAGGTAGTGCTTGGCCCCAGAATTTTTGGTTAAATTCCAACAAGAGTGCATTCTCACTCACATAATTTGTTGGTGACTTCAAAATGAGTTCACTCGAAGAGAGGTACTCATTTCAGAAGGACAAACAGACACTAAAAGCAAACTGTGTTGATATTAAACTATCCTTCAATCTGAATAAATATCATGTGATGCACTAGGCCACAATAACCCACCCAAACCAAAACGTGTTTACATACTTGGGAGGAAAAATCATCAGTGAGGAAAGGTATCTGGGTGTATCTGGGTATCAGGGTTGCGAATAATCTATGGCTCAAAACAATGTGCCACACACAGCTGCTGCCAGTACTTTCAGGTAAACTGTACTCTTTTCGAGACACTTAGGCCTACCTAAATTAGATGTAGACTCATTCAATCTTCTTTGCAAAGGCCTAATTCGCCCACACTTGGGAGTTTGCAAACATGGTTTGGCTTCCTTGCCTAAGAAAGATACTGATCTTCTGGAGAAGTTCAGCAACGGGCAGCAAAGAAACTTACCAACTTACACTCTCGTAGCTATACGAACACCGTTGCGCCACACTGAAGCTTACAACTCTCATTGCACGCAGAAAACAGGGCGTGATCATCGAGACTTATAAGCTTTAGCTTTTCTTCAATAGAGAGGAAAAGCCCTATTTTTCAGTGCTCCAAGACAGGTCATACCAGACAACCGCGTTCAACTGGCCTAACCAGCTGTTCATCTTGATGTGTGAAAGAACTTCTTTTCTCCTGCAATTGTGAATGCAACTCCCTTGACAAAACTGTTTTCTGTGATTGCCGTACGGTTATGACATTGAAGCAACCACCGCAACATAAGGTACTGAAGATACCACCATCTATAAGCCTTGAAAGATCAACCTTATCCCAGTAACAAGCTCATTAGGTTTCGCTATGTATTTTGCATTATTTGTATTATTTAGTACTTAATGCCATTCACTAACAGATGTCTGTCAAATGCATCCATACGAGTTTCCTGTGGTGAATGTCACTAAATGGAACTTACGTCATTTCAAGTCAAAGTTAAGAGTTTGAATCAGTAGTCGGAATGCAGCCTGAAATTAGTACGAGAAATAATCCTTCGAATTATATTAGCATCCATCCCGTCTGATAGGAGAGATGACTGCAAAACAGCCAGTGTGAACAGACCACTGCGCTTAACTTTAAATAATCAGGCAGCCCTGTTGCTAGGTATGCTGCTGTAACCACGTATTACCGATATTTGAGAAAGGAATACATATGTCTGATTAGTGAAACATTGCTCATCATAATCAAGAGATATTTTTTGACTGTATTATCAGCATTTACGGTGGGGTTCGGGGTGCCCGAAAGCTACAACAATTTTTTTGTTTCTGGAGAATTCTGAAAAGCATATTTGAGTGATCGTACAACATGAATTGCCAAAAAAATATTTAAAATTATGCCCCACACTCCCATCGAAAATCTGAGCGACCTCTAAATATAATACTTTTCTGCAGGGTCAATTATTCAGCATTTTCTGAGTGTAATGTAATGTCTCAATGTTTGTATTAATTTCTATCAGGCCCAACCAGTTACAAGGAACATGGATTCCGGCTTCTGCTCATCTGGCTCCACGGTGTACGGCCAGACCAGAATCCTATCAAAGAATTGTTTGAAGCTTTAGATGCAATTGATAAACGTGATCTAGCAGGTAAGTAAAGCAATAAATGACACCCACTGCTCTGTAAGGCACCTAATGCCCTGTCACTAATTTGATGGGTTATGAACAAAGTGGAAAATCCAGTAAAGCGCTACTCGTGAGTGGATCAATGAAATGGAAACACAACAAAATCACAAACTAAAAATTTTCGTAATCCATTACTATGGTTTTATATTTTACTTGAATCCATGGAGCTTCGACTTAACATCCAGGTTGCTGCTCTGCCAGTAATGACTGCCTGGGATGTCAAGTCATAGATAGAAGGCTCGGGTTGCAAAACTGGTGTCTGTGTGTGGCTCATACCAGTGCCCAGAAGCAGAATATTTTCAGCCGGTCTGTGACAAACTTTTTACGAACTAAAAACGGTCTGCGAGAAGAGGGCTGCACATTGCAGGTAAGGTGTGAAGGTCGAATTTTGCATTGTGCAAAATTTTGAGTTGGATCCATTTGGGTCCATGAACAAGTTTATTGCGAGAACTTTCTACACCTTTGTAGATTGTTTTTGCTAAACAACCTGAGAACGACCAACCCTATCGTCATGACAATAGCACCATTCAAAAGCTCTCGAAAAAACGATTAAAATGGTGTATTTGAACATCAAAATCGGTCAATTTTTGGCGAAATTATCGCAAAAAGAAGACCAAGAAAGAAAAAAGTGCAGGATAAATAGTACTGCAACACTGCCAACCGTACTGCGAAGTAGCGTCGCTCTGATTCTGCTACTGGGTACCAGTGCAGACCCTAACTCGGTCTTGACGGAATTTATGATCCAAACATTAAAAAAAGAAAAAACTAGGCAATCCAACATGGTTGAAATAACTGTGAGGAGTTTTACTTTGAATACTACTGCTTCCCATGATTGACGGAAAATTACGCTATTTTGAAAATTTGCGTAATTTTCTGTCAATCATCCAACATGCCACAATTACACACGACAAATTAAACAATTTTTGTTTTTGTGTTACAGAAAGCATCCGCCAAAAGGCTGAAGAACAGACGACCAATGCCACAAAAATACAAAGGACAAGATTATGCAATTCTTGTTCCGTGTCTTAAGAAAGACTCCTGGGTTAACTTACGGTTCCCCCTAGGAAATTCTTTAAATTGGTGCTGTTTTCTTTGGCTCGTGCATTCATCGCCAACTATCATCGTCGCGTTTTTGAATCGTCATCTCACATTGTCCATGCTGGCTCAGGACTCATCATCAAACGAGTATCACGATTTAAATAAAAGAGTTAAAAAGTGTATCACTGAAAAGAAGAATGGTAGTGCCATTTTTTAACAATACATTAATTTATTTAACTTGCTAGTGTGTTCTTATTTCAAACTGTTTTCAATGTTATATTCTTTACACTGTTTTGTGAAATATGATCAACGTAACAGGCAAGTGATACAAAAAACAAACTGCACCATATTATTACTGCCAAAAATCAGGGTGCAGGTTTCAAGCAGATGGCGCATACTGCCGACACAACCTTTCGAACTCGTTTTCCTGCAAAAGAAGAAAGTAGTTCGTCACTGCAAACAACTTCCATCGATCAGAAACGCCACAACCAACTCGTGCCCCGTGATAATGACTTACCTTCGTTATGAATTCCTTGACGTAGGGATGGCCGCTAAAGGAATCCTTGAGCTGGCTCAAGTAGCGGTTGGCCACCTACAACAAATGTGGAAAAATCAGTCTTTCGCTTCAAATCTGTCCAAACATGTGTCCATCCATATCTTGTATATTGCATTAGCGTTGAATGGAATTTCTCATATCATCCTTCATACTCCCTTTGTATGCTTAAATGGGAAAACTTCAACAGTGAACTTAGCCAACAAATGCAATTTTAGTTGCTATAAGATTGTGAGTCTATATTTTTTAAATCTGTTTTCGAGCTCTATTTCATAACAAGATGATAAAAACGTGTTACAAAATGGAATCTGGCATGTAAAATTGAAGAAATTGGTGCACATCGAGGAAGCCGTTTCCCAATCATGATACCACTACAAAAAAGAGGGAGGGGCAGGGTTCGGGATATTCTTGTTTTTATGGAGTTACATTTCTGCTTATTGAAGGAAAAGAGATGATGAAATACCAGTTTATTTTATTGCAGATTTTCGACAGCTTTGAAGAAATGTTGATATATTTTCTTTGCTACTGTCTTCTTCAGGCCGAAAAAAAGTTTCCCACACTAGTTTACATCACACTGTTTTCGTAAAGGATTCGAATCTTGCGCATCCTAATTTTTATACGAAAACAGTGCAGTGTGATGTAAAACTAGTCTGCTAAACTTTTCTTCGGCCAGAAGAAGACAGAAAAAAAGTATTACAACATTTCAAAGCTGTCGAACATTTGCGAAAGTAGACTAGTATTTTGCTTTTCAAAGACTGTTGCGTTAAAATGATGAGTGTATTTGATCGTGAATCCATTGACTCTTAAAATAATCGAAGCCATTTTACCGTTTTTAAAAAGACATGATAGACTGTAACTTTAGTTGCCCGAAATGTATTGTAAACCACAACCACACAGCCAGATTTTCTTTTTTGGTATGTTGGCAAATCAACATTTTGTTGAGTGTTGACGATGGTGGTGTCTACAAGCATTTTTTATATTTTTTACTTCTAACAGCTGCTGGAAGAGTTAAATACAAAATGCACGTCAGAAAATGAAAAATGGTGAACCTCATACTGAATTTCATCCAAAACGACTAAAGGTTTTATTGTATAAAAAGTTTCCACGTTTCAAAGCTACAACATGCTCGTTTTATCACCTTTTCCTTGATGCAGAGACCTTACAGCTAATTTAATCCTGTTGAAAATAATATACTTAGATGTGTCACCCTGTCCGTGAATACCATGATTTTTGAAATTTTCGAAGCTGCTGCTGCTGTGCTTTTCCCTCAGAAAGTAGCGTCAATGGTGACGTCTTTTATACGGACCCAAGAAACATGTCGGCAATGTGACTGTGTGCCTCCTGGTGTATGTTTGCATTAGTATCCTGGTGGCGTGTAATGTTCGTTGCCTCGATTACAAGCTGGATTCCTTTGTTGTTATTGTGGTGTATACATGCCATATTTTTCCTAACTCGCCATTGACCGGTAGACAGTACAAATTTGAAACTTTGTCCACAAACTGAACAGTCAATTTTTTTTAGACAACAATCAACAGTTAAAAAAAAAAACCAGTTCATCTAGTGATAATCCGCCTATCTGTCAAAGTACAGATTTCGTATAAATTGTGGTGCCAAAAACTTTCCAAAAAATAAATAAATCTCTTCATGGTAGCATTGCTTCTGAACAGTAAGAGCAAGGGACTTTACATTTGGAAAGCAGGTCGGAAAGCAGGACGAAAAACCTTTAAAATGGTGTACTGAACATTAAATTTCACCAACAAGAAGTGAAAATTGGTTATTCGGTTCGGCCTTTTTTATCACCAATCCACTAGCAAATTGGCTACTACGAAAACTATTTTAATTGCCATCCTACATAATTTAATTGCCAATTGGCAAGCTTCTGGTAGTTTCTGCACGTTATGGTGGTGGTTTCAAAATTTGGCAGATAGCTTTGGTCTATGTGGTGTTCGGCAAATCCTTGCTGCACTGCAAACCTACATCGCACGCCACCAGGATACTATTACAAATTTAGAGTTTTTACAGGCAAACTCTGAAACTTACGAAGTCTAAAATGTAGTGAAAACATTCCAACACACGAAATCACGCTCAAATTCGTAATTAAAGAAATACTACCGATTTGGGAATTTTTGACAGGCTAAGCGTGGATTTTTGAGCGTGATTTCGTGTGTTGGAATTTTCGAACATTCAAGGTACAATGGTTCGTTTTTTCAATGTAATGACAACAAGCTTATTATCAGCATATCTCATAAAATATTACTGACTGCTGATATTTTATCATCAACTGTTGAAAACCAATACCAATGATCGATGTGCACAAATTTGCCAATTCTGATATCATAGCATTTCTACTGAAAACAACAATGCCTACAAGCCACAATTCCAAAAATCATAGGTTATGAAATGCAGCTTTAAAAACAGCCAGTTAATGACTTAATGTATGGTTGTACACCAAATTCTGGTGTGGTCGTTATTTAATTTCTGATGTTAGACATATTGTTCACGAAACTCATTTTCTAGTTGTTACAAGGACTACGTACGTACCCATCCAATGCCTTGAGGGAATTGTTTTCAGGTGAATTAATGTACTTTTTCTGTACTCTATTGGTACAATACATTAGTTGACATTTTTCTATCTATGCAGATGTTTACTATGTAAACATTTTATCTTAATAAATTATTTACTAAACTGTGCATTCCTTACTTATTTAATTCATTAAATTTCAAAAACACAACACTTGCATGTCTTCCCCCCCCCCCCCCCCATCTGTTATTTTCAGGAAAGGTGATACTTTCAAGTCATCAATCCATTAAAAACACAACACTGCCAGAATACATATGGATAATTCTAATGTAAGAAACTGACAGAATTTAAACTCATTTGTAATCAATCCACGACCTCCGTTGGTCGACAGCACCTTCACTTTATCTTCTTGGTAGAACATGTTTAATTTTAACCACAGAGTTTGTATGTTGATATTTTCTATAAACCATATTCCCCATCCTTACATAAATAGAAGTCTTGGTTTATTAAAGGGGTGCACAATCGAAATCTCGCTTTGTGGGAGGGGGTGTGGAAGAGCAGATCGGACGACAGAAAATCGGAGATCTGAAACACCCAAGGTACGAGCAGCACTGATAGCTAGGGGACCTTGGAGAGCAATTGGAACCTCCTAAGTAGGGTACGGAGGGAGCCATTTCTTTTTTTTTTTTTTTTTTTAAATTTTGAGCCATTTCTGGCTTTTGGAACATACTATTGGATAAATATGCCACTTCATAGAACCACACACAATGTGTACACATGATCGGCGATCGTCTTTTGCTGGCTGTACAGACGGAGTCGGTCGGAGCGGCTGCCCCTCCCCTTTTCAACACGAGTGATGAGCCTAACACCAGTGGCACTTCATTTTACGGCAGTAATAGCACATCCCATAGGAAAATCCTGGCTCCGGTACTAGCTAGCTAAGTTTACGAAAGATCCAAAAAGTACAACTATTTCAAGCAGTTATGTAGTGAGACGGAAATATAAAGCTTTTCAGGTTCTTAAAATCTCGAAACCAAAATCACGAACGTTGTTAAGTACAGAGTTAACAACGTTCGTGATTTTGGTTTCGAGATTTTGGTGTGCCCTCTGCAGCTTGTGACTCGAACAATCCTAAGGAAGTACCCAAGCCAGCAACAGTTTGACATGCGAATAGTAGGCCAAAACAAATGAGGAATGGACCCAGTTATGCAGCCACCGCCGATTTTTGCTCCATCCTAAACCATTCCTGCGACACTTTGTCCAATTGCGCAACCACTCATGGGTTTTACTGATCCAAAGCTTCCATTACGCATCCTGTCCACATCTAACCTCGCTCTGCTCCATTTTTGTGATTAGCTTTGATGTCCCTCGACCCGATGCTTTCCAGAAGCTAACCCCATTGCTGCCGTTATCTCGCCCACCAGCAAGATACAGGATAGATGCATGAAAAACAAGAGGACTGCAGGGAAAACCTTGCTTTCTCTTTGCCACGCACGTGAAGGTTAGAATACATCCACCCAGGATTCCAATCATCCCACAAACAGGAGAACAATGGAACTGTAACCGGACTTTGAATGCCCATTAAAAATATTGAAAAAGAACTAGGAGGGAATAAACGCACTGCATCATGAGCGAAAACTAGAGGACATTCGTCAAGTGAATGAAAAGATGATCGCACAATAGCATGCAAATCGTTGTGTCGGATGAGAAATGAGCCACTGAGGTGTCGACGGGATAAACACCTGTTTGATGAGGAATATCCAAGGTTGTTTTCAGATGAAGAGGAAGAGCCTTTGGCTGTTGAAGATGTCCTCAGCCAAAACCCAATTCGCCAGACTACCCACTATTGAGTGGACGGCTCTGAAACATTAAGCAATTCAAAGATAACGGCGGCAAGGGGCTTAACTCCTGCAAAGCATCGGTTGAAGGACATCAAAGCTAATCACAAAAATGAAGCAGAGCGAGGTTAGATATGGACACGATGTGTAATGGAAGCTATGGAAAAACCCATAAATGTGAGTGGTTGCACAATCGGGCCAAGTGTCGCAGAAATGGTTTGATGAGCAAAAGTCTGCGACGACCGCATAACTGGGTATTTTTTCCAATTATTTTTGTACATTATGTAGTTCTGTTGAAGCCGTACCATTGCATTTTAAGCAATATTTTATTCTCTATCCCCAACAAACCTGTGGAGGCGTGGGACGCAAGTACTCAGCCACAAGCTACACAGGTGCTCCGCTGTGTAGTTAAGAACATGCATGACTTTGCGTTCGTGTTTTTAAGGGTAGGTAGGTACATAGCATTTTTATATCAGTTCATATCAATCTATACGCCAGGTTTGGCAGGGCATGCTATAAACAGTCAAGTGTTGTAAAGGCAGAACACAGGAAGTTTAAAAAAGCACAGCAATAATGTCCCTCCCCAGTGCGGTCAGGATGCAACTTGACCCATTTTAGTCTTTAGTCTTTGTGGCCAGGATGAAACGTGTTCCGTTCCGTTCCACTCCGTAGGATCAGGGTTGTGGCCAGGTCTGGTCCTGATACGACGTAATTTATTACCTGAACACGTGTACGTATTGTGCACGCGAGGCAACCCTCAGTGTATCTTAGTTCTGTTATCCACATAGGTTTCACACTACCCATGCCTGGGTCATTACAAGGTGTCCAGTATCCGCAACTTAATCCATTAGAGAATAAAACTCAGCTTCGGCTCATCTCAGCATTTCTCTTCCACACAGCTCTGCACCCCCTGCTGATGAGTCTCCATTCATACACAGCTATAGGCTAGCATCCACTCATTAGATTAGCATCCTAGACAGGAAGGCGTGCATTTTTGAGCAAAAACGGTATTTTGCTGGCCCCCAGGAAGGCTTGCTGAAAATTGTTTCTACGCCTAAATGAAAATATATACCTGTGAATTATAGCATTCCTTTTCACAATGCTTTCTTTCCCTAGAGGACTGAACATGAATGCTGTGGCCAGCTCCGTAACCCGACTGTGCATGCGCGTGTGGTTAGTTCCTCCAATTTAGGCAACAAACCCAAAGGCTCAAGATGACTCAAGATGAGAGGTAGGGCAGGTACAGGTAATGCATGTTTTCGTTTAGGCAATAGAAACAATCTTCAGCCGGCCTTCCCGGGGGCCGGCAAAATATAATTTCTACTTGCCGTTACAACATATCATTACCTGTGAATTTTAGCATTCACCCAGACCTCGTCAAAACAGGCGGCGGGTACCGCCTGATGAGATGCTCTAGGGTTACGAGCTGGCTTCCCCTACAGAGACAGAGCAGTTGGTTAAATTTTGAATGGGAGGGGGGGGGGGGGGAGATGAGGGAGATGAATGGGAGATGAGGAATTCTGAAGAGTTAAGTATGAAGATTTTTTTTAAAGCAAACTATTAATATGGGGTGCCAAGGATCGACATGGGAGGTCGAAAGGGATCGTGGGGGCCTGCAAGAGATGTACTCATGAGAAAAAGCCTGGAGGCAGCCGTGGTTTACCTGATGTTGTTGTAGAAAAAGCAAAATGTCCCATGGTTGTTTTTGTAATGCCAGAGTGCTGGTGCAGCTTGTTTAGTCTGAACTTGAGGATGGTAAACCAGGTCTCTGAGATGAAACGTTGATTGAACGATGACTGTCTTGGAACAAAAATCTTCACAGTTGAAAGGACTTTCTAGAATGTGGGAAAGGTCCGAAGAAGTTTGGTGAATCATCTTTGGAGAACGTTTGGAACAAGGATTTGCCAGGGAGCCGTACGGTGAGGGTGTATTCTGGAGAGATGTTGTTCTGAACTGATTGTTGGTGAGGAGTGTGGATTGGAAAGTTTAACACTTATTAGGGACGTGGATGATACTTAAAGCAGTAGCAGCTTTCGAGATCGACAGTCATTGCAGGGAAGGAGACGAGATTTGTGGTCGGTGAGTTTGGGGACAGCTGGTTCGAATGTGTCAGCATTATAAAACTGCCAAAGTTGTTTTGACACAAAAGTTTCGGGTGATAGAGCGATGTTCCCGTTTATCCTAACTTGGATCACCTTGTCGTGGAAGTTTCGAATGAAGGGTGGAACGTCAAGATTTTCGGTCGGGTGTATGCCCGAGTGGCTTAAAGTTGTTGATGTGTTATGGGCGGATTCAGTTGTTGATGGAGGTTGAGGGATAGGGGCCCGGTCGATGGAGCAATGGAAGAAATTCCTGCAGTACAAGCAGAAATGGTAGCTGTTCATACTGGACGTGGTCTGGATTTAAAAAATCTCCGGTCTTGTGAAATCTTCATTGGGTCTGGGAAAGTCTTGCGTAGTCGTAAAGACAAAGTGTTGGTTTGCGAGACGAGAGTAAGCAAAGGTTTAATTTTCATCGATATCTTGCAATGCCTGGTAAAGGAGAGACCAACTTTACATGTGATTGGGATAGATCGAGTGATTGGCGGAGTTTGGCAACTTTTTATGGTTTTCGGTTACCAAACGTTTTTCAGAATCTGCCAGTTTGGAAAAGTTGTTAGCAAGTTTCTGAATGTAACTTGATATAGGTTGAAAGTTCTTATTCTGTTGTGCCGCACAAGATAATGATAAGTGGAGTTTCTTTTGCACTTGTGACTGAAGAACAACGTGGTCCGAAAAATCGAGGAGATTGTCATCGAATTCAGTCAATGCGTTGATCCAAGCCGAAGTACAGGTTAGGTTGAACTGAAGGAATGGTTTGTACAATTGGAAGGGCGATTTCTTCCATGGGTTTTGTGGCTGTGGAAGGTGGTGGTTGATTCGGTTGATGGCCTGTTGATTACAGCGGAGATCAGTTGTCGTGACATCGACTTGTGAAGTGGTGGGAGGTTCGGTCGGTTAGGTCGTTAATAAAGAGTTCAAGGCAACTGATTCACGAATGGCGGAAATAGGTGCTGGCGATATGGAAGGAGAGTATTCCGACGAAGAGACACTTGATGAGCTGGAAGAACTGGAAGAGCTACCTGAAGGCTTGGACGAGGAAGACGGTGTGTTGGACGCAACTGGTTGTGACAAGGTTGCGTGGCTGAAGGTGGAGTGACATGAGCCTTGCAATTGGGTTTGCAAACAATTGGTTGGGGTTGAGTTGAAGTTTGAAGTGTTGCTTGGATGAGTAAAGTCTTCACGGGCGTCGGTGGAACTACGGGAGTTGATTTAGCTGGAGTCGCATCGGTCGACGCTGCTTCCTTGGAACGGCTGGTGTGGTGTTGGCGAATTCTATTGCGTGAAGTGAGATGTTTACGTTGTATTACAACCCAGTGTCACGATCAATCATCGCACAAATTTACATTTCCGCAAGAAGTAGTCGCACGTTTGGTGGACTGGCAAGCAGGGTGGGGGTTGAAACTTTTCTTCTTTTTCACAATTGCTGGACAATAGCAAGTTGAAGGTTCCAAAAGAGTCACTTGGGATGATGCCAAATCATTTGAGATAGTGACAAAACCACTTCAAGAAGCACCTCTACGTAATTTCAGGCCCATGACGGAGGCAAGAAGCTGGTGGTGATGACAACGGAGACAAGATGGTGGGGAGATTTTCCCGTGCTAGAAGCAATGAATGAGAAGGAGAACAGAACGGCATGAAAACATGGAGGAGCGAGCGCGGATGAGGACTAGTGTGTGGCAGGGAGTGAAGCAGATGAAACGCAGGACAGTCCAGGCTGTGATTGACAGATTGATGCAAGAGAAAAAGTCGAAGGAAAACGGTGGATTGAAAGCGGGCCAGTCCAACATGCGAAGGATATCCAAAGATGGATGGATGCGACGATGTCAACATCAGTGGGAGTCTCTCTTCTCATTCATTTTTGTGCCTGTATTTTTCACTTTCATCTTCCTTTGTGTAAATGAAAAGAAGATCAATGAGTACGAGGTTGTGACGAGTCGAATTCGTTGACGGGTGGGAGAGGGATTTGGATGATGTCAGAAGTCACGTTTGGGTGGACAAAAACGGGCGAAGTATGTCTGAGTTGGCGTCCGAAATCGTGGATGGAAAGCGAAGGACGAAGGTGGACAAAGGGCGGCCCGAAAACGAAGGAGTCAGTGGGAGGTTGAAGGCGAAGGATATCCGTCCCGATGAACAACTACAGCGAAGCGTCCGGGTTTTGATCTTCCTTGAAGATTGATTGACGAAAAGAAAGGAAGATTCAAGTGGAGGACATATAAAAAATGTGAAGCGAAGTGAGATCCAGTCGTAAATCTTGGATTGATGATAAATGAAGTCAATGGATGATGACTGATGTCAGGTTAAGTTAAGGACAGGAATGGAGTTTCCAAGACATTGGATGGCGTGTCATCATTGGAGTAGAGGATGGGCGAAGGGGGATGGTGTCACAGTCCCGAGTTTGGCAAAGTGCGAAGGATGAAAGCGAGATAACGAAGTGGCATTAGATGATAAATGCAGGAATTGGTGGAATGCGAAGGACGAAGATGGGCAGTCCGTGATGACTCAGGCACATGGTAAACAATGTGGTAACGTGAGGGATAGCCGGAAGTCCATAAGAGTGTGAGGTGGCAGCTCAGAAGAGGCGAAGCCGAGGCACATAACACGGACAGCACAATCCACGAACGGGGACAAATTAGGATTGGTGACCAAGTGAAGACATTGAAGAAGGTGATACCAATGGAAGACGAGAAGCGAGATGCGCAGGCAAAGCAATATGCAGGCAGTGAAAGTCCAACGACACCAGGACATGATCCGTCGCAAAACTTGTTATGAGAAGGAGGAAAGTCCACAACAGGGATGGAAGGGATGTTATAGCCAAGAGAAGTTCACTAGAAGCAAGATGGGATTGATGACGGAATGTACGAAAGCTCCAACTTCAGTTGTATTCTTGTCTGGAGTAAGCGATGAAAGCAGTCCACCAGGCAGCGGTAATGCCGAGGGGAATAGGCGAAGGCAAGACATGAATTGATGGCTTGGGAGAAGGACTAACAACTATCTCAGGATCAACAGGCGAAGGGCTTCAGGGCGAAGGTTCCATCGGAGTTTCACTGGATCATTGGAGTTCATCGGAGTTTCATTGGAGTCCAGTACGCTTGAGCGAAGGATGGCTATCCGAAGGTAGGAAACTAAGGTGATGGAGGGAAAAAAACGAGACAGTCTTGACTGAAGGATAGGTTCAAACATGAACGCAGGATGGAAGTGAAGGATAGGGAAAGAAGAGCAACAGCGTGTGCTGCGCTATAAGAAAATGGATGACAAACCTTTGGGTTTGTTCCTAAAATTGGAGGAACTGCATGCGCACGTGCGCAGTGGGGTTACGGAGCTGGCCACATCGTTCATCTTCAATCCTTTAGGGAAAGAAAGCATTCTGAAAAGGATTGCTAAAATTCACAGGTAATGGATTTTTTCGAATGGCAAGTAGAAATGCTTTGTTACTCTATACAGATGTTATGACAAAAAAAAGTTTAAAGCAAACAACAATTGGAAATATTTACCTCAGGTGGTTTACCAAGATGCTGGCAAAGGACAATCATGTTGATAAGGGTATCAGGATTGTTGCTATCCTGAAAACATAAATGTTCAAATTTGATCTTGCTTTCAACCCCTATCTGCTTTAAAAAGTCGTTTCAGAAAAATCTAAAAAAAGTAGGTACTGACTGGCAATTTTTAAATAGTTCCACACTGCCACAAGGCTCTGCAGAAGCCATTTATATAATCAACCTTGTCGCTAGCCCAAAACCAACAAGGAACCAACAATGACAAAATAGTAGAACGTACAGTCACATTAGATTACAATGCCCTGGTCCTGTGGCCGTGGCAACAACAATACAGTAAAACGTCAATTATCCCAACCCCAACTACCCAAACATCCAGATTTTCCGAGCCCCATTCATGGGAAATATTTAGAAATTTGCTGCTTTTTAGAGCACAATTTTAAAATTACAAAAGTTTTTGTACACTTTCGCCAACTTGAATCATTGGACTTTTTGTGCAAGTTTTTTGACTTGGCCTGAAGAAGATTATTTGTAGCAATAATCAAAAATGTGAAGGAAAAGTGATAAGATTCTATGACTTGTAAGTTTAGACTGAATTTAGCAAGCATATTCCAATGTAAGTACTTTTTCAGTGTTCTTCCAAACTGTGCATTTTCGGTTGGATCACCAGTGGTTTTCCAACAAAAGTCTTCCGCCTTCATCAGGTATTGGGTGTAAGCACACTACTACAATATCACAAACTTTTACAAAATGCGCTGCAGGAGTCAACTATCAGTTATGTCGGGGAGGGGGGGGGGGGGTGCTTAATGGCGCGTCGACAGCTAGGTCATAAATAAAAAAAAAACCTTTGTTTTACAGGAGCGCCCGCGTCTCCCAAAGTTGTGCGCGTGAATTTTTTTTTTATTACTTCCTTCCCATTCGAAACAAACAGGGTGCACAAGATCTACCAACAATACACAGAAACATCTAACCGTTGTGCAAAGCTTGCAATACTGACAATAGTTTGGCAAAGCAAATCAGAAAAAAAGAGCTTGATTTGAACAGAAAGGGGAAATGTAGGCTAGATACAATTTTATGTCAGCCTAGCAAACAAAAAAAATTTTCTTCACCGATATAGGCTAAATTTTGGTATAAAAAAACGAAAATAAAAGCCACCCGTCCGCATGTTGCTTTTGAGTGACAAACTCCCGTAAAACAGGTACTTTTTTTTTTTACCCTATGCAAGGTTCAACTGTACATTACAAAACAAGGCAGCAATAAAGTTCTGCCACTAGGCTACCAGGCTAAAATACTAGCCTTATTTATAAATTCACATTTGAGCAGTGGGCACTACCAATAGTGTTTTAGGTAAACAAGTCATTAAGACCTTGCAACAGCGACTGAGTTGATTTTTTTTCGGTTGGAATTTTTTTTAATGGCCTTATGGAAATTTAAGTTTGGCATACAAATTTCCCAAGTTTCTCCTGCTGGAATCATTGTTGTTTTCTTTTATAAACTACCATACCTAGACACAAAACACCTTAATTTTCAGAACTAAAATAAGTTTTCGTGAAATGTACCATATACTCACCCAGTAAATTGTTAATTTGCAGACTTTAAACACTGAATGAGTTATTACGTGCTTAATGATCAAATCTCACACTCCTAATTAAATAAACATTGCCCAACTTTGAGCCTACGTTCACGTTTAATTCCAACAAATTTAACATTAATCTAAAATAAACTACCCATATACATAAGTTAGAGTTAAAACCTAAAACGGCGGAGCTACCTCCTGTTGGACGACTACAAGTGGGCCCAAAGAAAACAATTCCGCAGACTGTGCATGCAGTATCTCTCAACTAAAAATTTGTAAAGGTTGAATGCAAGTGCCAATGGGATGCTTTCATCACCTCCACAACCGAGAATTTACTGAACACTGCACACTACACCGCCATTGCCCATATCTCATGTGCTTTTACGTGATAGAGACCAAAATCACCATCTGTAGCCACATCATACACGTGCCTATTTACAGAGACCAGCCACATGCACAACTGACTTCGTGTTAAATCCTTTATGTCTTTAAGATTAAAAAGAATAAACCAGGCTAAATGGCGCTGACATACTGGCTCAGATTATGTGAATTTCAATAATCGCCATAAAGCTCGAATAGAGAATAATAAATAATAATCAGACTCCCTGTCAATCTTTGCCCACAACAGGGATGCTGCCGGGAGTACCAGCTTTTTTCACATTCCCATTTTTCATTTTTTAAACATTTTTCTCATACTTGTTTTTTATTTTTTCATATTTTTCACGTTATAAAATAACACTACCAAGTTCGCTAAAATTCACAACTCGGACTCGTGCTTAGTCCAACAAATTTTCGATACCACCCAGATATCTTCATCAGGCCTTGAGGATTTTTCTTCTTTCTACATCATCTGCTTTGCACACTTTTGCATTCGAATTCGGCCGCGACCGCAGCCTCCCGTATTTATTGGGCTGCATGCGCTGTGCACTCGTGAGTCCCCATTGATGGTTCAACCGCTCGCTGAGTTCTCTTCCTACTAGGTGTGTAACTCTAGGGAAAGCTGGGCCTTGGATGTTCATCAAAGAAAGATGTAGAAAGAAGAAAAATCCTCAAGGCCTGATGAAGATATCTGGGTGGTATCGAAAATTTGTTGGACTAAGCACGAGTCCGAGTTGTGAATTTTAGCGAACTTGGTAGTGTTATTTTATAACGGATCGATCTTTTCACAGTATGAATTGCAGCGATATTTTTCACGTACCTACTTTCATTTTCGTATCACTATTTCTCCCTTCTCATATATCACCAGTTTCACATTTCTTTGATAAAAATTTTTCTTTTCCAGTAACCATTGTAATTCCCTTATAATTTCACTCAAGAGAGCAAAAGCAAATTTAAAGCGACTTCGCCCGGAAACCAACCAATTTTCTTTTGTGTGTTCTAACCCCAGGCATGCCTACCTAAACCTGTTGTTGTTGTGAACAGAACTCTGGGCTAGGCCTGAAGAAGGTGGCAGATAATTGGCCACCGAAAATTCGCCTGAGATTTACAGACTTTTTGGTGTTGCGTATATTTTTGTTGTGAGTATATGCCCACCTAATTCCAGGTCCAAAATTAGGGCGGATAATTTGATTGTTTTTAATTCGTTTGTGCATTTTGCCTTTTTTTCGCACCAACACTCGTATTTTTCACATTTTTTCACGTATTATTTTGCCACTAGCAAATTTTCACATTTTTTTCACACCGGCAGCATCCCTGCCAGACAGAGGGTAACTCAGTCGGGACCCCCACATTGCTTCATCGTTCGTTTTTCGCTCGGAATATAGAGTGAAAAACAACACTCACCCAACCATCAGTGGACACATAAAACCTTCTTTGATTGACAGTGTTCAAAGTTCACTCCGTGTCTGCTAGTTGGTAAACCTAACAAGAAAGCAGTTTCTAAGGTTGCAGAGCGAAATGGCTCGTCAGGAAGCGAAATAAAGCTCTGCAATAATAAAGTAAAACTTCATGGTGGTTTTAGTGAAAGAACCACTTGACATTCAATCGTTAAATTATTGTAAATATTTTAAGAATTAGCACATCTCGATATCGGTTTAGGTATCTAACGATACAGAACCAATACGCTCTAACATTAACTTATTAACAGCAACAGTCTTACAACGTCCATTTATTATTATCAAGTCAACTTTAGCTTTAGCCTAGCAGACGACACACAGTGCACTTGGCCTAAGCCTTATTCACTTTTAATTGCTGCCACATGTGGTCTATCCTGATACTCAGTATACATCAGGGGTCCGGCCGGGAGCCAATCAACTCTCCCTGCAATCACAGCATCCAATTGCATATCTTCGGCAATACAATAGACCAGGATACAGGCCCCCTTTATAAGCAGCCACCCTGGCTATTTTCACTCTCTCTCTCGACTTTTTTGGACCTCAAAAGCTACTAGCTACTGAGCCCTCAGAAGCCGGATTCCCAGCCACATTATTTCAGAGTTAAAGCAATACTAAACCCAACAATTAATTTTTTTATCGATAGTTTAGATACTGGAAATAATGTTAACAGTCATCCGACATCAATAGGTGTCATTGTTTAAGACGTACGAATTTTTAAACCACCTGATTTAAGCAGACGATGCACAAGCTCTGAAGAAAATCCCGTCTGTGAGCGACGCGTCGTGACGTCAAGACTTTTAAGGCGCCTTCCAGCTGTCTGCGTGACCTGCGCGTGTGCCAGAAACAAAACGGCATCGCCTGGGACATCGTTTCCGGTTAGCTCGTTCGCCGCTCATGCCGTCGTGCATAGCGAAGGAGTGTAAAAGTTCGTCAAACCACAAAATAAGTTTGTTCGGCTTACCGAATGCCGAAAAAGATGCCACTCGGTTGCGGAAGTGGTTGGATGTTACTGGAAACAGTGGCGTACAGGTTCAAACTGATAAAGCTGCAACGAATTGACAGCGTCAGCGTTATTGGTAGCCATGTTTGTTTACACGCAGACACTAGATCGCGAGCGCTGCACGATGGGAAGGGATGCGCTCCCCATTTCCCTTAAATGTTTTGACGTCACGCTGCCTCACGAAACCTCCATAGTCGCGAGCTTTCGTAGTGTTACGTTTGGTTGGTTGTCTTAAAGAAGTTTTTTTAATTATTTTAATTTATTACGACGTAAGTAAGAAGGCAAGCGACATTTTATAAGTTTTAAAGGGGTTTTTAGGGTCTTAGCTATCATTAAAAAAATTAGAAAAGGGAGGGTTTAGTATTCCTTTAAGTAATTTTGACGATCTTGGACTAAGCAGAATTTTAAGGGAGCTTTCCTCCTTTAGACACTAAGTCCGGTTTAGTGTTGAGAAAGGGCGGATCTTATCTAAGTTCCCCCTTTCTTATTTCCCCTTGGCCCGTATTATTACACAAGTGCTTTAAATTAATATTACAAAGGTTAACTGATTTAAAAGGAGGGATAACCCCAACCCTAAATAACGGAATTAAATAGCTTTTGGATCATATATCTTGTGTGGACTCCCTTACGTTGCTCATTAGTTGCTTTATTGTGTTGTAGTTAGTAACATTGCATTAGCACCGGCCGGTACATTTGTATTATTAGTGAGGCTGTACCAATTAGCAGTTTTGCTTCCAATCCGATCTTGATCCGATCAGTGGAGAAATGTCAATCTTGCCGATCACTTATCAATCGATCATTCTAATCCCATCAAATAAAAAACCTACCGATCATAAAAAAAAATTGACTTCAATTTCTATAGAATGCATACACTTAGGCCTACATGTTTCTTAGTGGAATGGCTTGCCGGACGCAAAGCTGCATACGTTTAACTGGTAGTCGAAAATGAAGTTTGAGAAATCAGTTTTCATTGAACTTTTATTTATGTGATATGAAACTTAGAGAACAGAACCAGCAGAACGAATGGTAACATTGCAGTGTTTCTGCGATTCAATTTCAAAGACACCGTTGTGCACATGTATACGAGAGCTTCCTCAACTGACACTTACGCTTGCGCAATCCAGGTGGGAAGTACGGCGTCCACCGATGACTTTAAGCGATCGAAATTCGTTTTTTCACGTCGCGATTATGAAAAAATATTAACTGCTAACAAATTGATAGTAGCAAATTACAATTAGAAGGTTATCGAAATGACTGAACAAAGCTGCTAATTCTTAACATCAATTATTACGAACACGACGTAGAAAATAAAATAAGATAGCATCTGTGCGATGATTCTGAGACGTTGGTTCGATTGAATCGGTTACTGGTAAAATATGATCGTTTTGCCGATCGATCCGATCACGCTCTGATCGGCAAAGATTGGATCGGCATGATTGGATCGGTACAGCCTTAATTATTACGTACCCCTATTTATCTTCGTAAGACCTAACAATCAGGAATTACGAGAGATTTACAATGGTGTCAGAAGTGGGATTCGAACCCATGCCCACATCAGTAATCTGTTTGAGGCGACAAATTCCAACAAATATGTCGGTACAAGTCATACAGATGGAGAGAAAATTAAGCCCCTGTTGCAGACACCAACGAATTAATTTTGCCCATTTAGATTCTTAAACTGCGAAGGTACTGGATCTCTGTGGAGTGCCAATGAGACAGGCCAATTCCTCCGAGTGTCCGTCGGCATTGCTCCTGATGACAACATCCACGTATGTAAATTCAGAGTTGCATTCTGGTGATGGTGCATCTTGGACCACGACTGTCTGGGAAGATATACCTCAGGGGCACGAGAAGACTCAACAACGTAGGAAATCACTGTTGTGCTGGCTATAGTGGGGTAATTAGAATGAACAACCCTTGTTCCAATAACATCTTCAACACTCTGGACTAGTGTTGGGCGGTATACCGGTTCTCACGGTGTACCGCGGTACCAAATACCGTGCATTGTTAAAATACCGGTATTGTTTTAATATGATAAAAGGTGCTAAAATTATAACAATAGTTCAGTCAATCCTTGTGTTGTAGGGCTCAAAACTGTGTAATAATCAGTTAACGATCAACAATGGTAAAATTGGAACTCTAAACAATGCGCAAAAGGGGAGCCAAATTTGTGTAACTTTGATGCTACAACCAGCGTAAGAACCAACAGAAAAATAAAATCGAGTTCAAAGTTCAGTAGCCTACTTGGTGATTATTTTTTATGTGTATTTTTTTTGGAGGGGGAGGGGGAGGGCTACGTAAATGAAATTGATGATTCCATGTCCAACCTTAATTAGTTTGATTAGGCTACTTAAAAAAAAATACCGTTGGTACCGGAGGTTACCGAAAGAAGTACCGCTAAATTTTAAGAACCGTTAAATACCGAGTACCGCGGTACCTAGGCTGGTACCGGCACCGTCACAAAAATTTCGGGTACCGCCCAACACTACTCTGGACTCTACATCCCCCTCTAATCTACATCAAGGGCATCAACTGCCGAAGCCTGATCGTCTAGCTGAGGGGATACACACCGAAAGTTCCCTCGAAGCTTGTTGCCATCAGGTCTATTAACTGGTGTCCCCCAATGAGCAAAGATTAGATTGTACACCTTCTGTTGCAAGGCCCATTCTGTCGTAGGGAGTATATTCGCCGGGAAAAGGCATCTGCCTACACATTCAGTCTTCCCGTAATACGTAATGACACGAGAACTCCAAATCCAAAAAATCCTGTTTGCTTCTGCACTCTCGGACCGATTCCCCATTCTGATATCCCACTACTGAGGTAACAACTGACTAAATCGGTACCAACTTGGACCACAACATCGGTAAGAAATATAAAATTGCCATCTGAACCACTTGTAACGCCAGCAATTTATGTGGAGAACGTGCTCACTGGGGAACAGTAATCCCAAGATTTTCGAGGTGAGCTCCTCACCCCTAAAGGGAAACATTCATTAAAATGTGAGCGGCTGGAGGTGGTTCCCTTAATGGCACACCCCTTCGAATCCTCTCTAGATTCATTCACCATTGTCCTGCTTCTTGTGGGAATTCAGTAAAGCAAAATCAATTTGTCTTAATTCCCCTATGAACGAGACTACCGGCAGCCAAGTAACCATTGCAGGGTTCGTATGTACCACCTGCCTTGTAAGAACAAACGGAGCATCGACGCCAACATGTCAAATATTCCACACAGTCGTACAGGGATTTTCCACCAGTAATGTTGTCATCCGTTCCTGAATTGACAACATCCGCATGTCAACAACATACAGTAACAATTCGCGGGCCGACCCTTTTTGGAGGCTTGGCGGCTTCTCTTAAACCAGTTTTGGTTGGATATCACAACTTTCATAGGACTGTGAATGTACAAAAGATCACATGGTTTTATTGTCACTTCCACCTTTTATCTGCAGGAATTAAAAAAAAACTCGTGGTCTGGTTTTAAAGGGGCAGTAGTTGTTACTCGCTGTGCTTCCCTGCCTAACAAGCTTCAGAGGTCTGCTTTTGTGATACATTCAAAGAAGCGTCTGAGCGGTACGCAGCATGCTAGTGTGCGCGCCAAGGGAGTTAAAAAAAAAGGACAACCAATGACGAGCATTGTGAAGATTTCCAAGGAACCCGTGCACCTCGAACAATGCATAGTCAATTGGCAGATGTCTCCAAGCCAAGAAGACTTGAGATCAAATCGTGGAATGTTTTTTCTAATAGACGGGACTCATACTGGTTCTCAAGGAGTCAACGAAACCAATAACCCACTGTGCAAAACATACCTTCTCAAGTGCTTCTTGAAGCGCAGATTCGGCTTCTTCGTACTTGGCTTGGCCAATGAAGCAGGTTGCCTGTCCATTTAAGAGAAGCGGCGTAGCGGAATGTTTGTCGCTCATTTCTTGGAAGATGTAGTAGGCATCTTGCAGCTTCTCTATTCCCTGAGCCATATTAATCCAAGCATTAGCTAGTTGTGTTAGGGTGGCATCGTCGTCCATCTCTTGCATATGTTTAAATTCCTTCCTGCAAAAAAAAAACTGAACTTAAGACTTAAGAGCAATACCGATTCCACTCTCTTTGCCAATACCGACAGAGTTGGTGGTACCGATAAAAAAAGATGGAAACAACAAGCTTTGAGCTTTACGTGCGTTAATAAACTTTACATGGTTTGTTTTCACAATGCCTTGCACAGGTATGTTTACTTGAGAAAATCGAGTGCTACTATTTCCTTTGGAATTTAGAGTTCATTGGTTTCATTATTACGCTTTTTCCAAAATTACAAGCTGCAGTTAACGGGTAATTTTCGACGAACGTTACTTCTACATGTAAACACAACTTTTTCGTCTTCATCAGACATTTTTGGTTAATACTGTACATCGGATTACATCGGAATGTTGATCTGTCAACGCGATGAATCAACAATCCAATGTAATACGAGGGAACCTAGTCAAACCAAAAACGCCTGACGAAGACGAATGAGTTGTCTTTCCAAGTTGAAATAATGTTTGCCGAAAATTAGCCTACCAACTACAGCATGGAATTTTGGAAAAAGTGTAGTAATGAATCCAATGAAACTGTTTACTTGTCTGTATACTTAGACATTTGCCTCCGTGCAAGTTACATTTCGAAACTACATCAACCATAACAGCATGAACATGATGGGGGAGGGGAGAGAGAAAAGAGAATCCTTTCCGCAGTTGCAAGCAGACAGAGGAAGAGTCTACTAATGCCTCAAGAGGGAGACGATGGCAGTATGCATAGGACGCATTGTGGGCATTCATTTTCCCCATTATCGTTTAGTTAAATTTGCGCAGCAGAAAACGACATTAGAGGGGTTGACGTTAACTTCACTATTTCATGATTTTTACCATAAAGCATTTACGGGATTGGGGAAGGGGAAGTCTGGGTGTGTGATACACAATTAACGTAAGACTGGACACCTTCGAACCCATTAATTCGGATAATTATTATTTTGTGCACGAGTGCAACTATATGTAAACAGTCCATCGTATCAAAGGTATTTATCAAAATTGTACAAATTTTCAAAGACAGGAATCAGGGTGCTGTTTGTCCACAGTCAAACAATATGTAAAAAAAATGGGCGACTTGCCTGTAGGCGACAATCACCTGACTTTTTTGAAAAATCATATGATTCTGATAAATACCCAAGAAACAATGGCTTGGTGGCAACAATTCACATGAAGTGACAGGTTATGTGTGCTACTAAATTATCCAGACTAAAATTAGTAAAAGAAAATTGAAGTTCCGCCTCATGCATATCATTTAAAAGAATAAACTTTGCCTAGAATTGTGCTCAGTTAGTATTACGCTCCTTATAATACAAAAAACAAGAAAATGGGAAACAACGAAGTAATTCTGACAAGCATAAACTCACCTAGCCAAATCCATTCGATCAATCTTCAAGTATATTTGCAAAGTCAATGCAGCACTAAAGAAAAAAAAAAAGAAATCTTAGAAAACATGTACCACATTTACCCAGTTAGAAGCGCCGGGCACTTAGCAAATTTGAGTGGTGGGCGCTTCTATCTGGAGGTAAAAAACGTCACTAGTGCATACTTAATATTAACTGCTGCTGCCCTTCCAAAACATTTCTTATCTTGTAATCCAAGGTAAAATAAAAGCTATTTTGCCTTTTAAATACTGTGTACTACCTTTATACTGCATATTTTGTAGCACGTTTAACATTGGTACCATAGATAATCACCGGTGCACGCTGCTCATCCATGAAAAATGCCATTGCTACAGCGCACGCTAAAGCAGCTTATTGGTACATGCTCCTCGCACTCTTCTCACATCATCATTATCTGTGCAGGAACAGGAAATTGGACCAGAACGGAGTAAGCGATCAACAATGTGATCATGGAGGAAGGAAGACGCGATGCTCAAACGCAGAACGAAAGTAGCTAAAAGTTGATTTGAAAAGTTGATTAATTAAAAGTTGATTTGAAATTACGATGTTAACAGTTAAAATGACTGAAATCTCGAAACGAGCTACAAGTTTTCACGAATTATTACAAGATATGCATGGCGAAAAGTGGGAAAATTACGATTTTTAATTCGGTTTTCACATGATTTGTATCACTGCTGCTGTCGAGTTCGGTAGGTAAACGTTTAGGCTTATAGAGAAATAGGCCTTTTTATGTTTTAACGTGCCAAAAACTCACGTATAACCCGCAGGCCCAATTTGTTATTTATTATTTTGCGTATTTTATGTAGGCGCTTATAAATGGGGACAAAAATAATAAAAAGTGCCAACATTTCGTATGGGGGGGGGCGCCCCCGGCTGCTTCTAACTGGGTAGGGGCTTTTAACTGGGTAAGTACGGTAGTTACATAAGGTTCAGCACTAATTTATGAAACTCCCACTCTCTACAAGAAACTTGATTGCATAACTGAATCAAATGAGTAATTTCTTACCATTCCAAAGAATCAGACTGGTGAAGAATCCTTAATGCCGATTCATAATTCTGTAAAGTATAAAATACAATTATATTATTTAACATATTTTAAACAATTCACATAATCTACAGGGTTACTTAAAATAATGTGGTTTATGTCACTCAGTCAGGGTTTAAAATGAGGATGGACAATACTGTTTTGTGAAGCTTTTACCTTTTTCTGTACCATAAACGTAAGCATTTTGAACATGACGTAACAGATACTACACTTTACTACGGAAAAACACGTTTCACAAAGGCCCCGACTACTGTTGTTTTTTTTTTTTTTAGCTATTGCTTAATGGGCCTTGGAAGTTGGAATAACAATCAATTGACCTAAAATCTGACGCATTTCATTTGTCAGAGACAAGAACCAAAGCCAGTGATAAAACAATCAGTAATGGATACCATCAATCCTTTTAAATCTTGATCTAGCATCAACTACCAGTTGACCGGCAGACTGTTGGCAGTACAGTACTTGCCATTTCCTTGTTTCTGCTAGCCCTCCACCTACACCCATTTTCAGATTTATTCATTTACTGCTTGTTGACTATTCACTGTCAAATGGTTAACCTATGAAGAAGTATATACTTATACCAGAAGGTTTGTTTAAGAATTCTGCCTCTATTTTTTTTTGGGGGGGGGGAGGGAGTATGTGTCCCATCTTTTTTGGGATCCTGGGTCCTGGCTATACCCCTCAGCCGCATAATTTTGTCATTTTCAGCCGGCTTAGTAGAAATTTCGGCGAAATTGCGGCTAGCCACAAATTTTATGGCCACCATCGGCCAACTATAAAATCGGCTGGCTAACGGCTATTTTTCGGCTAAATCGATAGAAATGAAGCAAGAATATCAACGACGACACTCACTGCACAAGAAAAAGATGAAATGGAAAGGGGGGGGGGGGAATAGGCCTAATGGATTTCCAGATGAATCACAAATGTAAAATGAAAAAATTTGCGAAGAATCCTCAAATTAAAAATCAGAGCAACATCTCCACTATTTTTTTTAAGTAATGCTTCCACAGCGATGTGTCCTGATCAAAATCTAAAAACGAAACGAAAGTAACCGTGCATGCTAATGACAACACAAATACACGGCACTCCTAAGTTGCTGGCAAGAGAATATGGATTTGAAAACTATGAAATATAAGGCAGTCGAGAGAAGGTTACCGTTAGACAAAAGTTAGAAACTAACTTCGTGACTGTTTGGTTTCATTTCGATGCGTTAAAACTTCAAAATTTGCGGCTGTAGCCGCATATTTTTCGGCGGCTAGGCCAGGCGGCCGCCGAAAAATATTCAGCGGCTGTTCGGCTGACTCAAAAAAATGCGGCGCGGCGGCTAACGGGGGCGGCTGAGGGGTATAGTCCTGGCTATGCTGATGCGTGTTAATTTAAACCCTGGCTACGGGCCTGCAGCTGTCATCATTTTCAAGTGTCAATTAGCAAATTTAATCCACGCGACAAACTACACCACAGTTGTCCTAAAAAACATCAGCAATAAAAACAATGGTAAGAAGAGGAGCAGAGGTAGAGATACCAGAGAGGATGTAACGTCACCGGGGCATCAGTTGTGCACCGATTGCGATACAAATTAACCAAAAAAAAAAAATAATAGCAGCTAAAAACCAAAGGAAGAGGAAGACATCTAAACTACAACAAAGAAAAGTGGTTGAACCGATAAAGATATAGCATAATGATTTGCATTACTTCCCCACTGCTTATGGTCGACCTCTTTTGGTGGAATGAAGGCCTGGTCACGGTTGTGACCGTAATAACAGGTTCCGTGTGCCGTCTTTACGCCATTACAAAATCCAATACACACTTTACCACCACAGCAGAACACTTCAGCCAAACTGCAGATTTCACTGTAAATTTTCGGCGAGTCCTATCACGAAGTTTCGAATGTTTGCTGGCAAACGATTGTAACAAGACGTAGTGCTGTTTCATTTTTTCGGTATTTATTTTGGTCTGAAGAAGGCGATAGGACTTGCCGAAAATGTGAACTCTGAAGTTTGACTCAATTGTTTTGCTGCGGTGGTAAAGAGTGTATTGGATTTTGAAATGTCTTTGAATTACCACTGTATCCAACGGTTGCCTGTTTTTTTTCCGCATATTTACGCCAGTGGACGAGTGGCCTTATTGGCAAAAGGTGGTATGACACTGAGCTGATAAAGGACTAGCTAAGTCACTTGATCGCATAAAGTTGGCTAATGAATGGAAGTAATCGCTGATGGCGTACTTCGATGTGACTTTTGTTATTTTAGCAATATGCATCTATTTAGTTCAGGTAATTTGTTTCTTTTTAATCATGCTTATACCTAAAGAGCTAACAGAAACGCTGTGGGGTCTTTTTCAATTCCCATCTGAACTAGGACAGAAACATGATACAATCTCATGTCCTCTAGGATTAGAAGCACTGGTGTTGTCCAGTCAGCTGCACTTTGCTCACTATACCAATGTTCCCAGGAAATCCCCACAAAATTAGCTTTCCATCACTAAACTTAATATTTTTTAGTCTTGTGTCAGGCCAGTTGGGACCTAGGTTGCAATTTCTACTGCTTATAGTTTGGCTAGCTGTTGTAATATGGAAGAAAATCCAACAAACAACGCACAGTATCCTATTAACACCTTAGAGCGCACAAATTTTGTTGCTCACCTGCTCATGATAGTAAATGCTTGCTGCTACAATTAGCAATGTGCTGTTGGTCACATCAACTCCACTGCCCATCATTTTATCCATATTCTGCACAATGGAATCGCTGAAATGCAAAAAAAAAAAGAGATGCAATTAAAACTAGAATGATTCCAAGTTTTGACATTACAAACTCAATTTTTCACTGATCTTTGGGACTTTTTCAAAGGATGAAAATTTGGGTTATTATTACTGCAACCCTGCAATTAAGAGCAGACTTTGTACAGTGCACAACAGACGAATGTAGGGACGTTTTTCAAATAGTGGTTTTTCGACTTCTGAAGAAGAGGAACGGAGTTTCCTCGAAAATTCAAGACTATAAGTACTGTACTGTGTGTACAGGTGATGATTAGTGTGTGTGCTTCCATAAAATGTCTTTTAACAATCACTGTTATCGCCGCTGCCAGTTTTTCAAGGCTCTTTGTACAATCCTTTTAAAATCCATTATTTTGTCAAATGTCGTTGTTGGCATCA
Organism: Lithobius niger; assembly: GCA_023313725.1. Lineage (NCBI taxonomy): Eukaryota > Metazoa > Arthropoda > Chilopoda > Lithobiomorpha > Lithobiidae > Lithobius > Lithobius niger. The sequence continues at coordinate 116,422 of JAHWFP010202499.1, read as the reverse complement.
GTGTGTTCTTAGTTTGCAGTAGAAAGCTAAGCTGTTGTAAACAATGTTAAACATTCATCCTTTGTGCCACCAATGGACAATGAGGAAGGAGAAATAACGTAAGCCAGTGGAGCAGTACTACTTGCTCAGCTGCCGAGTGCCCCTCCTAGAAAAAATTTTCTTGCACTGCACTTATCTTTTTCTGTGTCCAGGGGAAGCATCATTCACAGAAGAAATGGATTCAGGTGACAAACCATTTCTATTGGTTTTTATTTTTTTATACCTAAATTGATAAATTACTGTTATGGCATTAACCGTATTCAAAAAAGTAAACTCACAAAATTCAATGGCATTTCCAGACTCAGACAACAAAACATCCAGATCACACGGCAAAGCAGACTTACCGTTCTACGCAAACTTGTGCGGGGAACCCTGTAATCAAGCCTATAAACTCTGTTGGCCAACTCCACGTTCACGTAAGGACGGAGAGGCGGAAGAGAAGTGCGGTAGAGCTGAGAGGTGTTTTATTTCTTGGATAAATTAAAATTTAAGTTGTGGTAACTTAGCAACGGGTTGGGAGAAATACTTTGGGCTGTGAGAAATATTTGAAACAGTAGATACTTTATTAGGCTTATACTAGTTTTTTTTTTAATCGCTTCTAAGGGGACTTTCAAGTATTCAGGCTTGAGAGTGGCCTTGAACAGAAAGAGCTGAAAGTATTTTTGATAAAAAAAAAAAAAAACGATGGATTTTTCCATCTTTCATATTAACAATGAAAAAAAGCTGAACATAAAGTTCGTATTAATTAAGGTTGCTTTCAAGATTCACCTAAATTTAAACGGAAGAACTGCCATAAGTTCAAAACTATAGCCAGAGGTAGGCCTACCAACAAAAAAACTGGAAACCTACAGAAATGTTGCTCAGCAGAAAAAAAGCTGAAATCAGCTAATTCGCTGAAATTTCTCATGCCTGAGTATTACGTCATCAAGAAGGGGGAGGGGGGAATTCACCTACTGGTGACGTTCGAGGGGAAGGGGGCAGCTGAGGGTCCACGTAAGCACCGTTATACCTGTAAAACGGGTGAATTAAACATGCAAAAAAAAGTCTTCAGAAAAACTGTGGATATAATACAAGGAAAAACATCCCCTACAACCCCTTTGGGGGTGGGGGGATGGGGGTAAGATAAAAAATTATGTAATACTGGAGCGGGGGGGAGGGGTTGAGTAATTGAGGACGGGGAGGGGGTGGAAAATGATCAATTTCTTAATGACGCAATACTTGAACGCTCCCCTGAGCTCCAATTTTGTCTGCAGGGAATAGTCGCATGTCGCACGCTTTCTGCTGCGGGACTAAAACAACCTCTCCGTTGTCCAAACCTACAGAAGAGGCTATCGCCAAGCAGCTGTTCAGCGACACTGATAATAAGAGAAAGTAAACTTAAACTGAAAGGTTTATAGGGGGTAATCAACTAAAACATTTAAAGGAAGGGTAAAATTATGATTTAAATAAAAGTGTATATTAAGAAAAATCATTTGATTTTTAAAAATTGTGATTTAAATTACCGATTTTCAATCCACCCTAATTACTATTTTATATCTTTCAAAATTTATGTACGTCACTTGTAGGTGCCAACTTGTTATAGATTTTGGATTCTGCCCACTTCCAACTCACACAAACTAACAGTTTGTTGACTAAGAAACGAAGGGCAGACTTCCCAGCGTGCCTCACAGACACGCTTATCCAAATTTTTGCACCTCCTAGCATTCGTACTTGGAGGGCGTTCTCAGGGTACAACAAAGGATTTGAAAAATAAACACAAAATTACAGTACAACTAAAATACAATGATATGATGGGGAGTGTGCTCTTTATTTTTTTGCAGCACTTTTATCGTATTTTCTTTTAAGTGACAGTTCATTGTCCTTTTAATTTAAATAAACAAAATCTTACCGTTTGCTTTCATTCCCCAAATATTCAGCTAGGGTCTTAAGGACTTGAAGTTCAGGCGGCGAAGCTCCATGAATCTCATCCATGACGACTCGATACTTCCGCTGAGCAATGTATGCCCGATACAAGAAAGTGTCTCTTTCTTGCTTTAACTCGGGAGTTGTCGGCTAATACCAAAATATATTAAATTAATTATACACACTTGTAGAAGTTGTAAAGAAAAAGGAAAACAAGCCGAACAGCAAAAACCATACACTAGCAATAACGTACAGATTGGCACCTTTGTGCAATTAAGTCTAGTCTGAGTGGCATGACCCGGAGTCGAACTGGCAATCCAATCAGTCCCCAGATCATTAACATACCTTTACCAATATGGCTAATCCTCCAGTGTACCACTCAGATTTCCACACGGGCTTGACGTGAAATACTCGAATGTGTTCACCGAGTCTGTGCATATACTGTGGTTTTAGTTCCGGGACATTTTTTTCAATTATTAGGCCTCGAGCCGCGATTACCTTTTACGCCACCTAAAATGAATTTTCAGGTACGGTATGGAAAGTCATTAAAATACTTGAATACTGAAGCTTCGGTTAGGTTACTTTGGTTTACGAAAATGAAACTTACAGTTCAGTTTTCGGACGCAACACCAAACAGTTCTAGAACTTTCAACTAGCAAATTTTCGAAAGCTACATACCCTAAAGTTAATTTTCGGGTATGCAAAGAATTTAACACTTTAGAGCCAGACATAATGTTTTGCGCATGTCGGTCGATCCTGACCACATTTGCGTCTTACAAAAAAATCGCAACTCTGCTAGTTTTTCACTAACACATTTTTTTTTGAGACAGGAGATAAACGTGCACACTTTTTGGAAACTTAGGTAAAAATAAAGAAAAATTATTTTTGTAAGAAAAAAGGGGAAAAAACCCAAATATTTGAGTTTCAACAAAAGTACGATGAAGGCAAACACAGCTGCTCAATTTTGAAATAAACACTGTAAGTTAGCCTTAATAAGATTTGTTAACTGTAATCACTTTCTGGCACAGAATTTGAGTCTCTCTGTGGCGCGTTACTTTCAATAAAATTGCCAGTTTCAGTTTCATTTTCGCCTGACAACGCCATGTTGGCTTTCACTTCAAAAAAAGACACTCCAGCTGGAACCCTAAACGCAGAAATTCTACTGCATGGTTCTGCCATCTAGCGATTGAAAGTGAACTAATATGGCCAACAAAGAGTCTGGCTAAGCTACAGCGGATGTACTGCTCTCCACAGTTTTGTGCAGTAAATAAAAACTGAGAGACGTACCAGTATGTCTTTAGGATCCAAAGTGTTGTTTCGGTCATGTTACTTTGGTTATCAAAAAGAAAATGAAAAGTTTATTTTTCGGACGCAACACCAAAAAATTCTAGTTACTCTTAACTAGTAAATTTTCGAAGGCTGAATACAGGCTCTTTTTTCGGGCTTAGGCCACTAGAATTGACTGAATGCCTTAAAACGACTTCACTAACAAATGTTCTAAATTTGAATTTCCCACAGTTCGCACTTCACAGTTGGCCTTTAGTCAACTTTCTTGCTTGCTATAGCTGTCGCTCTCAGTGGGTAGCTGCTTCTGTTGTTGTTGTCGGCACAAATTGTTGCCACAGAGACTCGAGTCTGCTACTTAGGTTGGGAGTTAAAATTTTGACATTTTATACTTTATACGTTCGTTCTTGTACACTTATTAACTTGACTGCTCTCTCTCTCTCGACAATGCTGGATTGGGACTTACTCCAAGACCCAGAGGGAGCTTCTTAGAGGTGTTAGCCTTGAGCGTGACTTTAGTGTTTTTCCAGTCCATCTCATACCTTCATCTTATATGCTCAGCTACCGCGCCCTTCTTATCCCATTTCGTAATTGATTTGGAGTACGCCCGGACCCTCAAACTAAGACAGGCTACCGACGAGGACAAAGTGATTTAAAAAAATAACAACCTGGCCAAAGCTCAGGCTAAATGTACGGTCAATAAACCACGTAAGAGAGTAGCATGATACACATTTTATACACGTTGGACATCTTTCTTATACTACATAGGAACGTGTATAGGTCTCGTGCCAACAATCATTTTGTCACAACTTGAAGCCGTAACGCAACAGTACAACCACTGCTCACTTCCCGTAACAGCAGTGATGTGCCCTTCAACATAGCTGAGGCATTGTGGGAACTTATCAGCAGTAGCAGGGGAGAGAGCGCGAGGCCACTTTTTGAGTGCACGCACGATAAGAGAATACCAACTCCTCTACTCACGATAAGAGAATACTAAATTAGTCACGTTGAGTTTATCAACACTGGGCATATTCATCAGTCACGTGAAGGGTAACGTCACTTTCACTCAAAAGGCACAAGGTCGCTGTTCACGAAAATGATGTCAGTTTTTTTCCAAATTACGAGCGACGCTCCCGCTGTCGCACTCGCTGCGGCAAAACGCATAACATCAGACACCGCAATCAAAAATTTGTCCACCTAAACTTCACGCGCCGGAATTTAAATAGACCGGCAAGCATGATCGGAGTTTCTGCGGAAGTAGGCCCCGTCTCGCAAATCTCGAAGATTGTAGTTCGTCCAAGCTGGAAGTATGGCTACTACCCTTCAGAAACACAGTTTGTTTTGATGGTTCCGGAAGGCACTGAATGTGATAACGTTATAACACCGCCAGAGCTAACGGACTATATGAGTAGTAAATGGAAAGAGAGAGAAGGGACCCTGGTGTAGCATCTAAATTAGTTGCGGTGAAAGATTATTAAAAAAAAAACCCACACTTTCAAACACTACGTAGAATAGACGAGTCACGATGGGCTACGAGTGAGAGTCGAGGCGCAAAGCCTTGATGCTGTGTTCGTGGTCGAGTGTGTGAGCGGCTTTCGACGCGATTTCTGGGCTAGCCTATAAATTACGAGCGATCAGTAACACAGGGGCTCGTAATTTAGAAAAACTAAATTACGAGCGATCAGTAATTTACAAAAAAATTAATTACGAGCGATCAGTAATAATTATTAAGGTTAGAACTGTGCCGGTGGCTGGTGGTGGACTGGTAGCTTGGTTGTAGCTGCCAGTCGGCTGCACATAAGCCGACGTTTGTCCACCACAATTGAATAAAATTGCACACAAATCAAGAACAGAAACCCACTGTACTTAATTCCTATGTTATTACCTTCAGTTTTTGCGCTTCATTTATGCAGTGTTGGTAATTTCCAATGTAAAAAGAATTTCTAACGTCGAAGAGCTCATCAGGTTCAGCATTTGAAGGTGCCATGTTGTTAGTTCCACGTCGCCTACTAAATTTAGCGGTAATCAGAAACAAACAAAACTAACTGTATAAAAATGTTTGCTTATTTGATGGTTTACACATTTTGCTAATACATTTTACTTGATAATAAATTAATTTAAACTAATTAAATTTGGACGCACAATGCATTAATCACCACAGACAACTTTAAAAATTCGTGAATCTGTATTTGGAACCTGATAACAATTACACGACTTGAGAAGCTTATTTGATTTCCGTTTCCGGTTTTAAAGTCAGGGCCTTCGAAAACCCTACCCCAAACTCATTTACTCTGGAAGCAGAGCGAAGTTTGCTCATGGGCATTCTGTATGTTAACGGTACCAAACTGCCTCCAGATGGTTGAGTTTGGAACATTATCGAAGGCGCCCAGTGTTTGGTGTCATGGCCGCTTCCGGTTATCGAAATGTACTGGTTCTGAAGTGGTTTGAATGTATTTTTTCAGTCCTGTACAACTGCGACGAAAAGATGCAGTAATTTTATCCCTGTTAACGTAATGCAGTCTTTGAATTTATGGTTTCGTCGATCATTTGTCACATCCTTACCAAGATTGAAGCCATCTGCATCTGAAGTCTTGACTTCCTATCTACGGCAACGAGACCTGCCTCCATGGACGTCCTATTTCGTCAAATGGAACTCTGTCAACAACGACCAGTTCGGCATGTCCCATTTCAATTGGGAAGTCGATGGCGCCAATTACCATATTCTTAGAACTGGTTGTTATCCGTACATGAAATACCATTGCACCAGACGGCCAAAGGAAAATTTATCAATGGATGACATTTTTTTCCGAGCCCTTAAATGGATGAATTTAGGTAAATCGTGAATGTTAAGACAGTGTGTTGTGGTGAATGTCGAATACTAAAATAGAAAAAAAGCCGCATGTGGTTTTTATCCACCATTAATTTAGAGGTGGCCCGTACTGGTGTCAGTGCCTTGCCGTAACTCCCTGTTTACAATGCAGCCCTTAACCACGGTTAAAGCTATAAACCAGTTTAAGCAGCGTAGTGTGAACAACGTCGTTTCCACTAACCACGTTTGGAAGTAATTTAAAGGTAAATTCCTCCCAGCGCCATTTTTCTCGATCCTCCACATCAAAGTACGACCCCAAAGATCTATTTACTAACCGTTAGATCCTTTGCGTGCCTACAATACCCTTGAAGTTTCATCTGTGTCGCATGTACCAATTTTAATCGTTTGCTCATAATTACTATGAGATCAAAAATCTAAAAGACTAATGCAGTAAAAATTAAAATTAATTATGCCAATAGATCGCCAAAGAAAAATTATAGTATACTAGCCAAAAAAATTATAAATTGTGATGTTAAAATACGAAAATCATTCTGGTTTGTGACGACACAATCTTTATCTTGATGCTGTTTCGTATACTATTCCCAAAGCCAACTGAGATAGTAGCTGCATTCCTTGCTACGAGGAACGCATCTTCTATTTCAGTTGACCTTGGCTGGAAACAAGCGTGCAGGCGATTTGCACGAGGCTGTTATTAGACATGCGGAACGTGCCTTTAAAACTCGGTTAAGCGGGTGACATCACTGCTGAGATCAATGGCAAACTTGTCCCACAATCCAATGCGCTAACCTCGGTAGAGCGCCTGCAAGTGTGGGCACCTCTTTTGAAAACCCATTAAGCTCATCTCGGTCAAGTTAACCACTTTTAAGCTCTAGTGTTACCATGGTATTATGTTAGGAAGTAGTTTAGTTTCTCTACAAAACTCTTGCTATGACAACTGGTATAACATACGATAACATCACGACGAAAATAAAAAGGTAGGCCTAAAGGAATTTAACAAAGCGACCAGATAGCATAGGGAAAGGTGCTTTTTTGCAAATCTACATCATTACAAATTTACAGCTTGCGTTTGTTAGTGTTTGTACCTGTACTCTTCTTAAACCACGTCACCTACAAAGATATAGCACCAAATGAAAGATAATTAAATTGTGCTTCCGTTAGGCCTATTTTTGTCGCTGTAACTTGCTTTTATGACCTTAAACATGCCATTGTTCAGAAAAACTAGCACTCCGCTACAACAATGTACAGGAAACGTGTCCACTTGAATTTTCGTTGATAAAGGATGGCATCTACCTTCATCAGGCGACAGCACTAAACAAGCATGGGAGCACACTTCTGTACGTTTGCATTCTAACATCCACAATGATGCCCATCTACGAGGTTTGGAATCCATTGCCATCAAACAGTCTAGCAAGGGATCACCCTCATGAACGTTGCACCCCCAGCATACCCCTACATTGGACGGCTGTTGAGGCCCGAACTTGCTAAGAAACTTGGATGCCAATGGAGGTCAGAGTTTGAACGTACCGTAAAGATCAGTGGTGCCGCTGCAGGTGCGGCAAATTTAAATGCAGACGAACCTTGACGCTCTGTAACAGTTTTGCTACTGTATGATCTTTGAATTTTCAATTAATGAATTGCAGTTCAATGTACAAACTGTAGAAAGAAAGTTGGTTGGGTGCAAAAGAAAAACCTAAATGGACGACGTTTTGCATCATAGGCTATACTACACATACATCTTAAAAGTTTTGCTTCAGCTGACTGATTGTTGAAGAAACCAACGTATAGGTTTAAAAAGTTTGTCAAACATTCGCGTTTTGAAGCACGTTGGTGTGTGGACTGACCGAGCAAAGGAGGGACTTTCACATAAATTTAACCTTTTCAATGTGTCTTGCTTTGCTCTAACAATCTTTCATTTAGCACTACTCTTACCTTCATAGGGGATTACTTCTGGAAGATTAGACGTACAAATAAACAAATCGTATGTTGTGATGAATGATGTAAATTATATGCAGATGTGCTGAGGAATGCGGTGAATGAACTGTGAGCAGCAATTGCAATTAGTTTGCGTTAAAGGAATCAGTACATAAATTTTGTGATTCTCTTGGGATCAGAGAAATTGCATGAAGCATAGGATCGACGACAGTAGAGTGAGCGAAACGAACAATATGGCATGTAATTAATTATTTAGTTATTTATTATTTTTTAAGTTTGCCTATACTAGAAGAATTTTATTTTATTTTCTCGTTCTACCTTTACATGCTTTTGTTTACTAAAATGTATCTTCATTTTTGCTACGCAGTAAGCACTATCCACTATAGAATTGACGTTGGGCCATCACCAAGTCAGTTGTGGGCCTACAAGTGAAAAAAGAATCTTCCACATTAACCTACTAAAAAAGATTACCTCTTAAAGCTTTAATATGTAAATTCATATTGTATCATGGGCCAAGAAGTTAGTAAGCGACGAGCCCCAATGGTAGCTGAATGGTGAATTTATGTGGCTATAGTCTAGCTGTGTGTGTATTATCTGTTTGGACACACCGCATGGCATTATTTACCCCTGTAGCTATCTCACCGGGAGCAAGGAAAGACTTTTAGTCTACCAGTGGTGGTCCCTGGAGAGATTTCTATGATAAGGGCGAGGGAAATTAATCTTTAGTTTACAATCCCATGCAGGGTGTCTTTTGTCACAGCGTGAGAAAATATTATATAATTGACAAGGGCGAAACGAATACGGTTTCAGCAAGCGAAATAGCAGAAACGTCTGCTTGTTTGGGGCTCCATTCTACTGAATGGTTAACACCCAGGCCTAGGACAATTATTACCAATTGATCATTTAATTGATATTCATTAGCTGAAGGCCTTGCTTTGCAATTGTCTAATGGCAAGAGATTCGACTCCTCTCAGGTGTGTTGTTCTAGTCCAATACACCTAATGACGCACACTTGAGAGGACTTCCTATGATCAAATTGACCACGTTGTGAGGCCAGTACTGTCAGGGACTCCTCCAGAAATGGAATGTAGAAATAAGTGGTGCGTTCAACGGTGCGGCCAATTCAAAATCTTTCACGCAGCATGTAATCTTCGAAAGCATTTCCGAGCCTTCTGAAGAAGGTGGATGACTACAGTCATAATAATTTCACATTAACTTGATTGATTTTCCACCGAATATTCAAGAGGTCGTGTGTTCAGTTGTGTGTAGTGTAGTTTTCAAACTGGTCTCACTGCGGTTAGTTGTTAGTAACTTGAGAACCATTTGAGATAATGACATGCAGTTTGCTGTGTTTCACTCAGAAAATCAGATTATCTCCCTGAGCACCTTGACAGTTAACACAGAACGTAAACATTTAAAACTTCTGATTTTAGTAATTATTTAACTTTAGAACAAAATTGCACCACATTTTACAATTGTTAAAAAGTTCAAACTAAATTTTGGAGATTAGTTTTGGTACCAGTATCGATAGAATTAGTATTGGCAGTTTTACAGGTTAGAAACAAATGCAAGTTTTGATACTTTTCAGGGTTACCATGCTTGGCGTATGGCTTGGGTGCTGTATTTCTCATAAGACACCAAGAAGACGTGAAGACACCACAAGGAGTTGTTAAGATTTATTTTCTGTACAAAGAAGATGTGGGAGCAAAGTATTAGTAGGAATAAACTAATTTAAGATATTTTACTTGTAACAGACAATTAGTGAGATGTATGTACAATAAACTGAGATTAATTGTGTAGAAACGTGAAGTTACTTTTTCTGTGTAAAAATATGGTATAAAACCATGATTAGAAAAAAAAGTTGGATGAAAGGTCCGTGACGTTGGCACTCATTACTGTGGAACACTGTAAAATTTTCCTTCATGGCCGATGCTAGGAACAAAGTTAGAACGAACAGCATTGCAGTCCACAACATGGAAACTCGGCACAATATAGATTGGGAAGGAACAAAAACGCTCCTAGTCTCAAATTTGAGAAGCGATATACATCTGAGAAGTCTTGAATCCCTGGCTATTCAACACCACAACCGAGAGAAGGCTGTGCTGATGAATATCCAGGGGCCCCAAACCCTGGAATTCAGTTTCTGATGCGTGGAGAACTCGATCGCTGGCTGCGTGACAAACCCAACGAATAACGGCAACTACGCTCCAGATTCGCAACGTACCCAACAAATATCGGAGGCCGCGCTCAATATTCGAAGCAGAGAACGGTCGTTACGAAGTAGTGAACTGTGTTGTTGTGGAGCCTGAAGATGATAAGTCGCCTAAGCCATTCCACGTCCAGGACTGCTGACTATCGAAAATTTGCTGAAATTTTGTTTTTTCGTGTGATTGTGAAAATAAGCGTGATATAAGATGAATTTTCACAGTAGACCATGTGATATTTTCAAACCTATTAAATTTATTTAGTTTTCTAATAAAGCTTTTTTTTTTTTAATGAAACTTGGTTAATTTCAAGAGTTATCGCAGCAAATACCACCATTTCAAAACTTTTTTTTTAGTTTTTGTGGGAAAATTAGTGGTTTTCGACTTTTTTCTGTTGTTTACAGAAGCGATATCACCCTGCCAACCAACAACTACCCAAGCTGACTCCACCATCTATTACTTCAAAGGTTGGATGAAGAACTTGACTGCTGCTACAATTTTTTCATGTAACCTTTGATCTAGCCTACTAGTCGGTGGGATTGGCTTGGCGGTTGTTTGTTGGTGGGCGGTTATATCATTTGTAAGAGGAACTACTTTTCAGTCAGTACATGGGTTAGGCTTGGTACACTGTAGAGAAAACTTGGTACACTGATGAAAAAAAATCCTCCTTTAGTTTTATAATAAAAAAAAAATCAATATTAATTTATTTCAGTATTAACAAACTTAATAAATTCATGATTAAATAAAGCATTGCAGTCTATGTACAAACACAACATCCAGATTCTGGACTGTTAAAAGTTCAACACCGTATATCTACATTTTTTCATATGTTAAGACATGACCACATGAGACGCAAGTTTTTGAATAGACATCATCAGTGTCATTATAACTTTCTTCTCCAAATTCATGTTCATGGTTCGAACTATTCTTCTTGTAAAGGCTGCTCCTAACAGCTCGTCTTAGTTCTGTAATAGAACCAAAATGCATATTTTAATTTCCTTGTACAGTGCCTAAGAATCACAATGCATCTGCCAATCGGACAAAATGTTAGCATGATTAACGTAATTTTCAACCATTACGTGTCAACCATTACGTGAACACTGAACATGCTACAGTTTTAAGCGCCCAAAAAGCATGCTTCATCTTGTATTGCTTACAGTCAATACTGCTTATTAATCTTATTTGGAGCAAATGATGTAACACCTTGCACAGGTAAATCATCGCTGTCGTCGGCAACCAGTCTGGTAACAAGACACACGATAACCATAGGAGAATGAAGATTGTGCTACCTGCCAATGCATGCACGGCAATTCCCAAGACCCTACAAGAGCTAGGGGTAATGACAACCAAAGATAATGAAGAAATTGCTAGGAGACATACGTCAAGGGAAGTAAAGAAAAGTTAATACCAAAACGTCTGCTTCAGTTTATATATTACTTCCGATAGTTAACGCTTATTTGTCTCTACCTTTTTTGTCATTCAACAGTTCAGGAAACAAAAACGACAATTTCAGATACCAGAATACTTTACTAGTATTCTAGTATCTGAAATTCCACGTTTTTGTTTCCTGAACTATTAAAATGAACTTTCAGAGTAAAAACCGCTACCGAATTTTCACTGCTTTTTTTTTGTCTGAAAGGTAAGTGTCGAAATGTTCAACTACACGTCATATAACAACATACAGCCTAGTTAATAATATTTCTGATGAACAACCGTCAATTTTGATTTACCTTTCACTTTCTTATCAAATTTCTTCTGCTTGAGCTTTTCTTTGTTTTCTTGTCGCTTCTCCATTTCTTCATCCAATGCTTCGTGACTACCCCAAATTTCAAGAGCCCTACGTTCAACCTGAAAACAAAAAAGGTATTTTATCAGATCGTAATCAAACTACCAATTTTCTTTGATTTTGCTATACGTTGCCTACAGCTAAGACTGCCACTTTCTTTTAATACGATTCCAACACTGATAGTGCCATGTAAGGTGGTAAAACCTACCTGATACCGAAACTTTGCATATGAAAATTAAAAAAAAAAATGAACCAACGCAAACAGCTCAGTAAAATATTGTAGCTCAGTACTGTAATAGCTTCTGAATTTGAAAAAAAGTTGTAGGTATTGACAATTACAAAAATACATACAATTCAGTAGCAAAGCAAAAGTTAAGCTATGTGTTAAGGTAAACAAAAAAATGTTAAGATTTGTGTTTCAAAGCCACAAAAAGAAAGTTAGTACTTATCGGTTGCATGTACAAAATGAAAATGGCTCATGATGTTCCGATACCATGGTATTTAAGGTACCACGGAGGCAAGAGCATGAAAAACACGTGCCACGTTCACAAATCCTGTTGTAATATTACTGAAGCCTTATCAGATCGTTATCCCGTCTTGCAGTCTGCATGGAATTCTAGGTCCATCTTCGTTTCAAACATGTTTATTCACATCGCTAATTACCAGGCTGCACAGTTGGATAGGTTTCCATTACAACATTCACTGAAACTAAGTCTATAAATACACTTAGGTTTCAGTTCAAAGGTGTAAAAATACTAGAAAACTGTTTATGTGTCTTACTAACTCGTAATAGACAAAACGTCGATGTGTAACTCAACATTTAGGCTTATAAAGTAACAATTGAATTCAGTGGCCATTTTTGAACTTTGGCACAATGCAAATTACCGGCGAAATTTAATTGTAACTTCGTAGGCCAAACGTAGTCATTGACGTTTTGTATGCTACGTGACGTGTTACGAAGACACGTAAACAGTTTCTAGTATTTTTGCACCATTGAATGAAAACATGAGTGCAAGGTGCATTACACAGGACTGTTGTGTAATAAATAGTAATGAAAGTTTAACCTACTACCTCTGTGCAGTCAGACACAGTAATTTGAGATGTGGACATAACATGGACCATAAGACTCAGTACTTCATGGGGAGTATAAGACAGATAACAATCCAAGACGGCCATAAGTAATTTTGGAACAGGGATCATGCAGGTGGTGCTTGTTTTTCCTCTCTCAAACCTCCGCAGCGTATCATACCATCTCAATCCATTGTAGCGTAGTAGTCATCAGGTTGTAAATGAATTCAACTTCTATATAATATTTTTCAACGCTGTGTCTACGATACTATCCAAGAAATTGATATTACCCAAATTATCAAGAACATTTTGTACCAACTCGGCAAATACACAATTTTTTAAGTTGAGATACAACAGTATCAACTGAAAAAAAAACCGTTACTGGAAGTACTTTGAAACTCTTGATTAACATTCGTAAAAAGTTTGAAACTCATTTTCTCTCACTTTCAAAATGCAGATATTAACAATACCTTGCTAATTTTCGACTGAAATACTTCAGTCTTCATCAGGCATCCTAGTTAATTGGCTTTTCCACATCTCCCCTGTTGGTTTTTTGAACACGGCAACAATTTTTCGAAGACAACGTTTTTCAAAATGGTTGCCGTGTTCAAAAAACCAGCAGGGGAGATGTAGAAAAGCCAATGTAACTAGGATGCCTGATGAAGACTCAAGCATTTCAGTCGAAAATTAGCAAGGCATTGTTAATATCTGCATTTTGAAAGTGAACGAAAATGAGTTTCGAACTTTTTACGAACAGTATCAACAAATTTTCAACACACCATTTTGATGTTAATTCGCTGGTCGTCTTTCTTCATCAGATCAATCACTCGATCTTGAATGCTCTATTCACGAGACCATGTTGATCGAACACAAAGAAACTGCTGAATTGAAACGAACATGGAGCGTTCAAGACAGATGCAGCGAGTTAGTGACCTAGCTCAAGTGCATGGTTCAAAATGAACGCCTTCGCCACATGATGTGAAGAAAGTTTATGCTGTTTTTGTGAGCAGACTTCTGATGAAGCAGAACTATGAAAGTTGTTCTCCGCTAGTATGTGTGCTTTTTTCCGTTTTATACTGCTAGTATTTCTCATAATACACCAACATGTACTTAGCAAACGTAGGATGCCTTGTTGTACTCAAGACCCCCAAAGACCCACACAGGCCACATTGCATTATTATGCATATCATTCTCAACTTAAGTCCAAACTGTAGTGCGAGTCTCTCGAGAGCAATGTAATTAGGTTTTATAGCATTAAATTGATGTTTGCTCTGGAATGATACAAAATCTGACACAAAAGCAACAAAAAACTTACACACTGAAACCAATCACTCACTTGTAGCTTTAAATAAAGGTGCATATCACCCCACGTGGGTTTGTGTGGGTTCTTCTTAACAAGACATTTAAGTGGAGGGCCCCTTTCAGTAAAATCATGATCTTTTAGTAGGTACTGCGTCTTTGATTCAGTCTTTGTAATCAATGCATGCTTTTCTTCTGGATCACTGAAGGAAATCACAGTTAAGAATTAATAACGCGGAGAAGGAAATAAAACTGCAAATAATCATAAATATAAAAGCACAAACAAGAACACAAAGTCATTCAACCAATCCACTTACCGACATTTCTCGCAAACATTTTCATCAAAGTGAGTGAGAAGAAATGAATCAGTAAACTCTTTACCGCACTCATCACACAGTAAGGGTGGCATCGTGAGAGTTGGAGCAGGGCGTTGTACAACCGGAAGTTCCTTCGGCTTTTCTTTTTCCGATTCCTCAATAAAGAAACCACCGCCCGAATCAATAAGTTTGGTTCCTTCAACTCGAATGATAGATTCTTCTGGATTTCTATAAAAAAGGTAACAAAATAAAACGTAAGTTTGTACACCACAATTTTCCAATACTAATGCCATGATTAGTATTAGTAGAACCAAAATGAGCATTAGGAATTAGCATGGACGGCTAAAAAGGCATTAATTACTTTTAAACCACTGGTATTCTCCCCATGCACAGAGAAGGGAAAAGGGTGGATGACCCCATCTTGCCACCCCCCCCTCCCCCTCTCCCCCATGAAAAATATTAAAGCATAAAATTTCATCAAATCTACCGAACCGTGCGTGATTCAGGCCAACCAGTATGAAAAAAATATCTAATGCCATTTCAAAAAAGAAGTTGGCTCTCTGGGTTTTTTTCTTAAGACATCTGCACGGGTGGGCAAAATTCTATTTTTCGGCCCTATTTTTCGTTACATTTAGGGATATTACTTTGAACAGGTTCGTTTAAAACACTCATTCCCACAAAATGAATACAAGCACTCTCTTAGTAGCAAATGACCGTTTCATGTATTTAATAAGGAAATTACTTTTTATTTTTGGTTAAATAAAGAACACTGCTTTATAATTCTGCTTACCATGTGTCCATACAATTATTTAACGACAAAAATGGTAATCTTGTATTTTCAATTCTCACTAATTTTTGATGTGTAACTGCTATTTTTGCTATGTCGTTTATTTCCCGTCAAAAAATAGATGCGGGCGAGGCCTCTGAGAACCAACTTTCCCTTTTTTAACGGCCTAATAACTTACTGCCATGCAAAGTTAAGTGTTTGGCGCGTGCGAGTGCCTTAAATTATCGCGGGTCAAAATTTTTTATCTAAATCATGGACCACCCACAAAATATCGTATTTTTGCCAAATTTTTTTCCGATTTTGACATTCCAATATACCATTTCACCCAACTGGAATTGAGCTTTGCATTGGTGCTAATTTCAAGCCTCTACCTCAAACCACTAAGTTATTTAGCAAAAACTATAAAAATAAACATTGAATACTAGATGACTAACATGTTAGCAAAATATTGCATATTTTTAGGCAGACTACAGACTCGTTCAGCTTTGAGATGGGAACATGTCAAAGAAATGGAGTCAGAAAAATAAAATAAAATGTCTGGTTTCCTGGTGCTTCAATTTGCAACCTCGCCCGTTAACTTAACGATTTTTTTTTGTACGTGGCCTAACCCACAAACATTAACTTTAAATCCAGCGTCATGGCTGCGATTACTTTGACAATCAATGGATTCACTCTTAATAACACTCGCCACGTTAACGCTATACAGTCCCAAAAAAACGAAGTAACAGTCTATTTCGACGCCAATTTTCGATAGTTTTGAAGAAAAGATTGTATAATTTCGTTCCTACTGGCTTCTTTAAGCACGAGGATAAGTTTTCTTTCGATACCACGAGCCACGGCTGTTTGCAGTGACGTAATCCTGAGTAAGCCACTGACGAACAAGAATAGCGGATCTTTGGTCGTCCAAGTGTACTAGCCTAGTCACGTGATGCGCGCGTCACGGTAAACAGCCATGGTGCGTAGTTTAAAATCATACGACACCTCACTTGGATAGCAAATTTCGCCGCTAAAAAATTAAATGTCAAAATTCGAATGCTAACCGAGTGAGGTGTTCTGTGATACCAGGAGTGAATAAATAAATATATATAACAAGCACAATCAGCACATCGCCGCTTCACGCTTGTGGAAAGCCGCTGTTAGCGGAAGTGTCACATACCTGAATGGTATTTTCCCTCATCTCGATTCTATTAGGTTATATCATATGTATGCGATACCGCTTATTTCGAGCCCCAAGAGCCTTAAAGGGCAATTACATCCATTTTGACATGCATGTTTGACTTTTGGATCATTTACACAATAACTAAACACAAGAACTGCGGTAAGAATACGTTACTTACGCCCGATGTAACAATTTAATTACTGCATCACCAAAACACGACACGGAGATCGCCATTGTTTTGCTGGAATGCTCAGAAATTAATGCCGACAGATGTCACTTTTCGATTTCGACACGCAGCCGATTGAGATAGCTGTATTGACTGTGAGGAGCTCAAGCGTCTGACGGCCTTTGCTGGCCACTACACTGCCGGCCAGCTAAGGCCGTCAGA